>JAFMPE010091531.1:0-13547 GCA_024759925.1 Ficus religiosa
AAAATGAGTACGAACACAAATAAAATTACTGCCAATAGATATAGACAATCTTTATAGTGCATTTTAATATTACTGTTTGTAATTATAACAATTTTGTGAAGAGGGTTTTTTTTTTTTTTTTGCTATAATTATTTTTATCAGTACCGGTAACAATAATTAAACCAAAAAAAAAAATTACCAAAGAGAACTAATGAGAATATGAAATAATTTATGTCATTAGTTTGATTTTTTTTTTTTAATTTGAGGATGAGGGATTCAAATTCTATATTTTTAAACGAAATTATCATTAAATTATATATACAACCACATCATTAGTTCGATTTTTAATTTGATTAGTATTTACTCAATCTTAAAAATATAAGTTTAAAGTGGATTGCTTCACTTTTCAGCCATTATTGGTGATTTCTTTTTTTTTAGAAAAATTCCAATAGGATTTATCGATCGACAATAATTAAAGTATTACATCACAATTCTTTTTTTTTTTTTTTTAAATAAACATCACAATTCTTTCTTACACGCTTTTGTGATTTTCATAATTACTATCATTATTATTGTAGTTTTGAAGGAAAGTCGTTTTTTTATTTTTATGAATGACTTCCCAAATATCACCAACTACTCAAATAAGCTGTGACTTCAATTTACCTTTTCAAATAAGCTGTATTGCTTTTAAAAAGAAAAAAAAAAAATAGAACCTGCAAAAAATTTTTCCCGAAATATATGGTAAAGTTTTAACTGTGACCACCCGTGAAAGGGTTAATCAATATCAATAAAGGTCATCCATATTGGGTGTGTCACTCTTTGCTGGTCTTAGCTTCATTTACCCAGTGTTCACAGCTCTATTACATCGTAAAGGGTACCCACACTCACTCCTAAAGAATGATATTGAAACTTACTTGTCCGTTCTATTCACTTATTGTGTAAGACGGAATAATTAAGATTGTTAATATTTAAAGAGTTTAAGATTGTCTCAGTCAAAATTATAAAAATAAATAAATAAATAAATAAAACAAAAAACAGAAATCAAATTGTCACGTTTAAAAAAATTTAAGAATCATTTTCGTTTGGTGAATGGGTTGAGTTTGAGTTGAGATAAAATTTTTAAATTTGAGTTGAGTTGATTTTTTAAAAAATAGTTATAAATTTTATTGACTGTTCAGAAAAGGACAAAAATTGATATAAAAAAATACAGTTTAGTTAGAGTTAAACTTTGTTACCAAACAAAACCTTAGACTAATTACTCTTTTATAATTTTAGGCATTATTTTCTTAAAAGTATATATACAAAAATCTACAAAGACTCAGTTCTTAAAAATATATATACAATATATATACAAAGACTCGTACCTTATCACATGAGTGGCTTTTCAAAAAAAAAAAAAAAACACAAGAGTGGACAAATATAATTGATAAATTGTGGCTCCAATAATGGTCAAGGTCAATAGTGTGTTGTCTAGCATTGTGGGAAGTGATTGTCTATTAAATGGATTGGAAGTTTTCTAGAAGGAGAGAATTTCACACACACATAGAGGACTGACATAAGAAACCACTCAACAAGAGATTAATGAATTTAAAGTTTCAATTTTCCTTAATTAGCAAAATATTTATCTTTTTGGGGAAAAAATAAATAAAGAAGTTAGTCAACTTTATTGGGCAATTCCATTTCCATAACCTTATACGGAAAAAATAATTCACTAGGCATAAAGACAACCAAAGTGAATTTTCTAATTGTGCCTCGTACTATAGCCATTAGGATTAAGTTTGACCAAAGACAGCGTGTAATGCACTTACACCAGTTCGTATTATAATGCGTGTGTTTATACATGAACGAGGGTGTGTATTCATATATATATATATATATATGTATGTATGTATGTATGTCTACATACACATGTATGTTTTTTGCGTGAGGATTTCTTCTTTCTTTTGCTTTAAATTTTATTTAAGGTCCTTGCTTATAAGTCATGTATAAATTCTTATTTTCCTTCAGAGGATAGAACATTTGAAATTGGATATTGTCATGGTATTGTTAAACTTTATGTTTTAAACACCATATATAACAGCCAAAAGATTGTAATTTATACGCTAATGATATATCGTTCTAATTAGAAAATGTGTGCAATAAAAGATAAACACAACTTTATCATAAAACGATTTGTCATTTAATCCTACGAATTTTACTATCATTTGAGTTGAAAAAACTACAATATGTATTCCCGACACTTCGTTGCCATTTAACTTTCAAAAAAAAAAATGATGACTTGAAGCAACATTTTCCTGTCAACAAAACGGTGAACACCTTTTATTCAAATTGTAAAATTTTAAATTATATATATATATTAAACATGAGAATGTGAGAAGATTTCAATTTCTACCCAAAGATTTTTGCATACCAAACACCCCTCTGTTGATTTGAGCTGAAACCAACATTTAGGGTTTGGTATCAATAGTTTGTTATCATTTAAGCCTTAAATTAAAGGATTAATTACAAAATTTTCTCTAGAATTATAGTTCTTGTTAATACTTTATCCCCAAATTTCAAAACATAACATCGTGTACCCTAACCTATGTTCCGTTAACTTATCATGCTATCAGTCTCTTTGGAAACAAGATTTCTGCCCCGAAAAAAAAAAAAAGAAAAAGAACGAGCAATTAACATGTCATTTACGTCTAAATTTGGCTAATTCCCTACAACATTAACCATCAAATGACATGTCGTTTACAGTTTAAACGATTAGTCGTTTCATTATTCAGTTTATCGTTTTTGCACAAGACGACATGCAGCTTCCCGTATTAAAAAATTGATGTCGTTTTTCATATTTTTATTTAGTCGTTAAGTCTTTCTCAGCGTTGTCGTTTGTAAACAACACGACAAGTCGTTTACAAATTAACAGCCACGAAACCGCCCAGCCAAACGGGCTGTCCGTCAAACCCGCCAAATCCAAAAAAGAATACTGACCAAACCCGCCGAATCCAACCTCAGTTTGCACGCACTTCAATAAACCAAAAATCCCAAATAACTTCAACTCCTTCGAATCCTGGCCTTGGATTTTGGCGTCTCCTCGCCATTCCCAATTCCAGATCAGATTCACTTCTCGTCATCCCTCATTGAAGTTCGCAATCTCATGGGTCTTTGTTCTCCTGTCTCTTCATTTATCATCTCTTCAGAACAAATCTCAAGGCCACCCCCTTCTATAAGTTCGAATTCTGGAGCCTTTGTAAAAACCGATCCGAAATAAATTAAAAAAAAAAAAAAAAAGGATGGGTTTTGTTCTTCGATCAGTAAATTCATCTGGGCTCTCTTGATTTTCATCATTTTTTACATTTTGATCCACATTGGGTCTTCTTCTTCGTGGGTTTTTGAAATTGTACTGACCCACATTGGAAAAACTTGAACTTTTTTTGTTTGTTTTGCTTGGGACCAAAGAAATGGGATCTTCTTCTATGTTCTCGGTGATCTGTATCCTTCATTCGTTAATTTCGTTAACTTGTGGATCACTGATAATGTTCTACCTCAAAGAGATTTCTGTCTTCGGCCATGGCGTCGAGACGGCTCGGAAGCTCTCGGGTTCAACGCCACACGACCAGTTGTTGATCCAAACCTCGAATTCCTTCGCAGGTTTGCTTCTTTTCGTAATTGGGTTCTTCCTGTTTATGGTGGCGTTTGTGAAAGAGAAGGCGTTTCAGGGCTTCTTCGCCAAGGGGTGTGTTCTTCTTCACGTTTCAATGGCCCTTTGGAGGATCTGCTTCGAGAGGAGGCTCGAGGTTTTGGCTTGGGATTGGCCTAAGCAGGTTATTGGGGACTTGGCCTTAGCCCTTTCATGGGTTTTCTTTCTGGTGTACTCTTGGAGAGAGAAGTATGATTAAATTACTGAACATAAAGTGATCATTAAAGATTGTTGTGCTTCTGGGCCTAATTATTTTGAGTAATAGCAGAGTTTGAAGTTATTGAGTTTGACACGTTCTAATAGATTTCAGATTCATTACCTTCAATTTTTGGCAATGGGAATGTTTCCCTATGAAACTTTGGTTGTTTAGTAATGGAAAATAGTGTCTGATTGACCACTTTTGTGGTATTGACAACAAGAGGAATGGTTGGAAACTTTCTGATTCCCAACATTGAGTTAAAACGCTGTGTAACGACATGTGATCTCATTGAAAACAAGCTTATTGATTTTATAGTTAAAGTGCTTATAATTGTGAGGGATACCATTAGGCCATTGGTTCTTTGTCCTTTTTTCCAGAAGGATTTATTAACTTATAAGACTGTGTGTTGGTTTGCATAATTCTCGTGATATATCAGTGAATCTGAAGAGAGAAACAGAGAAAATGAGAGAGACATTTGAGTGGATTATACCTTGTACTCCTTTCTCTGATCATAGTGATATTCTACTGGCATAAGGACGAAGTTCTCAAATTGATAATGAACTACCGTAAATTTTTTTTGCGTGCTCTTTTTATTTTTCTTTTTCTTTTCTTATTGCTCTCAAATAGTAGGAATTAAGGCTTTTTCTTAAGGGAATTCTAGCATGTTGCCTGTAAGTTTTCACAGTAAGAACTAAAGACATGCAACATTAAAGTATCTTACAGTTTTTGTTAGAATGAACTTCACACTTATTACTCAGATATAAGACACAGAATTTGTTTGGTTCTGAATAAAGTGCAGAATGGAATTTGTGTGCTTTCTCTTTCTTTTGTTGGTTTATGATCATGATATGGTGTTCGGATTGGTCACTAACTGTAGACTAGTTGAACAAGCAGGAATATGATGATGAATTTTGGTCTCTTATGAGCAGCTTCTGCCTTTTTATGCAGAATAATAGAAAATTTGTGTTCTAATTACCCTCTACATTGTGTTTATTTTCTCTGTGGTAATTGTTTTCCTCCCGATCTAGTGCTGCATAAGCTGCCTGGTCAGGTAATATCCAAGTTCATCTACTATTTAATTATAACTTCAATATTTTTTTCCTTGGCGTTTTTAGTAAATTACGGTATCATTTTTTTTCCCGCAGATTTTGGTGTTGAATAAATTGACTGGTTAATCATCTCTACTCTAGTACGGTCCCTAGGTTTACTCTATTTCTGTCACAGTTCCCTGCTTTAGACCAGAAATGCATTAGATCTTGTACTCGTTTCTCATGCCTTCTCATGCCTCATGTCAGTATTGCTCCAAACTGTAGAACTTTTAATACCCAAAACATAAAAATCATAATTCCAAATTCATTCTCGCGTAGAGTACATGATGACTTGGCCGATTTCGATTAACGAAAGAGGCATGTTGTTCTATTTCCTCTGTCGTTCACTAGTGCTTACTCAAGAAACCTTGTTGTGACTTGTAAAAACCGTCTGCCAGTATGTAGAGATTGTGATACATTTTCATTACTGATCATTCAAGAACCTTGCTGTAAATAATACCTACTACCAACCAGCCTTTATAGATTTTTATTTTCCAAGCTTTTGCTTGTTACTTTAGGATTGAACAAACATGTTTACGTTCGAGTGTCGTAGATGAAGAAACTTTAACCAAATTTGCCATATATCTCTACGAGTTTTTAAAGTAGTTAGGTCAATGTGGCCTCTCTCTCTCTCTCTCCCCCTCTCTCTCTCAAAATATCAAATATTCTATCTTGTTGCAATTTCTAGACATAGGGATCATGGTGTAATAAATACACACATGTGAAAAATTATGTGTAACATCTGTAAAACTAGAGCTACTCTTTTGTCCTAATTTTTTTTACCTCTGCAAATATATGTGAAATGTATTTTCACCGTTAAGCATAGGAAAGATAACCAAGTGAGTGATGGAAAGTTCACAGAGGAGATTAAGGACCACCAACAAATGGGCTGATTTTGGGGTGGGGGAATATGGAGAAGAATAAAAACAAAGGACAAAGGGTCTTTTATGGTAGGTAGAGCCTAGTTACAATAATACACATTAGTGACTATTTTTTTTATTGAACAATGTTAGGAGGTATAAGTGATGTTTATCATCCCTCACTAATAAAAGAATCTCACAATACAGGACCCATTAATGAGACTCACTTCTCTAATAGTGTGATGTTAAGCATTACTTATATTCTAATGCATTATTCTCTTTTCTTTTGGTAGAAAGTACACGTTATTGACAATTACAACTTAGTAAAATTATATCAAAATAAATAAAAATAGTAAATTTATAATATATTATACAGATCTTACTATTGAAAAACATATAGTAAATGCATATTTTTCAACTATCTCGTTAAAAACAAAAGAAAAGTATGAGCCTAGCCCCACTATTAGACGACCTTAGCCTAGATCCAACTAAAAGTGCAATAGTCTTTTTAGAAACGTAGAAGAACTCGACAGCTCGGGTGTTTGACATCCCAAAGTAGTAATTTCAATTGTCTCTTTGTGAAATATTCCTTGTTTTTGCCATGAAGGGTGAAACTTTTATTTTATTCGTGTTCTTGCTTGTTTCCCTCTTCTTTTTTTTTTTTTTTTTTCCTTTTCTTTTTTCCCGTTCACGTTGATTTGTGGTTAAATCTGTTCATACTTTTCATATTCGGTTTCTTTCTTTTCTTTTTTTTTTTTTTTTCTAGTTCGCATAACATAATGTAGAAGAAAGGAAAGACATCAAAATAATATAGGTTGGAGGGTAAGAAAGGAAAGGAATACATTGCGGGCTAAGGATGCTAAAGAGGGCAGAATCTGCAAGTTGTAAAGTAAGCGACTTGTCAGCCATGGCCATTGGAATCACCAAAAGTAGTAAAAAAAAAAAATTAAATTAAATAAAGTATGGCTTAAAAAGTACAACTCCTGAATTGCCCAAACGTTACCTTTGGGACTCCCTGTCACATGACCAATGCTGAGAAAAAAGCCCAAAAAACAAATAGAGAAAGCTGAAGCTGAAGGGAAAACTCGAACTGCCATTCTTCCAGTCTCCAACGAAGACATGGATGGGCTTGTGCTCAAGAGTCGAGACACATCAATGCAAAAACACGCCTCTTGACGCTCCTCATGGCGCGTTGAGAACACTCTTCATGTATTTACCCATTTATATGGATTTAGAGAGCGAATCTCCATGCTTCAACAGTCATCACGTGATAGTTTTAATACCCGTCATGTGACAGTTTATTTTTTCCTTGCTTTGCTTTATTTGTCTATGTTATATTACTAGTGCTTACAAAAAGATGGTGTTAATTATCATCAGAATATCATGATTGTTGTTGTTGTTGTGTTGTTGTTTTTTTTTTTTTTTTTATAATGTTATTGGATACTGTTGAGGTCAAAATTCGTATCTCATTTTTCACCATCCACGTGTCAACTCGGATAGCCCGAAGATCAAGGATCAGTCTGAAAACAACCCAGAAGACTTCATGAGCTGATAAGGAAGCTTGACCCTTGAGTCGACGGATATCGACCTCCAATCGATTGACATCACTTTTAGGTCAATCAGAGCGCATGAATCAGCTCAAAGAAAACTAAGATCAGCTTGAGATCAAATCAACCTAAGAGCCTATCAGGTCGAGCCGAAAGCCAGCCACTCAATAAATCGACACGACATGTAGACCTAAGCACCTATCCAAGGTCATTGCATAAAAAGATCAAGAAACTTCCTTATTCATTCTTGCACAATAATTACACCAAGATCGGTCCTAATCAAATTAAGAATCAGTCAAGAATGTTACTTTTCCTTTATGGAAAAGCTCTCTAAATAAGGAAAGTCAACCTAGATCAAAAAGAGACAGCTTCCCTTCACCAAATACGGCATGTTCAGCACTAAAACGGACAACAATCACCATCTATAAATATAGGGCATCATCATACACCCAAAGGATCTAGTTCTCATCTCATACGAGCTAATCTCATATTCAAGATTATTCCATCTTCACGAGAATCACGTCTAACTAAGAGATTTTAGGCATAAGAGAAATCATTGGAGATCCTCCTAGTTCATCGGACATCATCTCCAACCACATCAAACATCCCACAGGAGGTCAAATCATCTCAAAATTGTCCTGAAATTCCCACAATTCCTTGAATTCCCGCATCTTCTATCGATTCTCTCTACTCCCTACTATTTCTTTCTATTTCCTACAATTGCCTTCTTTTTTCCTCTCATTCTTATTTTTACGGCATTTACTGTACTTTTTTATCAACTATAGTGAAACCTCTGGAGCTGCTACAGAGAATTAGTTCTCACATTAAGAGTGAATCTCTATAAAGCTTGTGTGTTATTTGTCTCATTTACTTTACTTTACTGTTATTTTATAGCTAACACGCTTGGTTACTCAACACACGCTTAGTCAACTCAACAATACAGTCATAGACCCAATTCTATTCGATTGTGGATTTTACCCTCTACAAACATCACTGTTGTTGGAATATTTTTTTTGGTCTAAAGGGGTGTTTGGGTGATGAGTTTAAACTCATCACCATCAACTCAATTTTTATCTTTTTCTCCAAAAGTTTTTTGTTTTTTCTAAAAAAGTCAACCAAAATTACTATTTAAACATACAAATTTCATCTCAAACTCATTCACCAAACACAATCTAAATTTTCAAGCGAAAAAAAAAAAAAAAAGTTTGCAAATGTAAAAACTTGTTACGCTCCGCAAGTGCGCGTGGTTTTTCAAATTCTCGGTCATCCCTAATCTTGTAATATCTACTTTCCCATCGTCTGCTATGAGAAATTCAGACACATATAACATAGCCAGAGGTATCAGAAAGGAAAAAAGAAAAAGAAAAGTCACTAAAGAAGAACCAAGAAATCCCCAACCCAACAGCACAGCAGCAACGAGTTAGCTTTTTACCCAAGAAAAATCTAGAGGAAAAAAAAAATCCAAACCAAACCACAAAGTGAAGCTGTTTCCATGGCGGATAACATGGAAGAAGAGCAAGAAAGACCCTCAACATCACCCTCCTCGTCGTACACGCTATTCCTGAGAATCATGAGCAAAAGGAGAACATGGGTCTGCATTTTTATCCTAGTATACGCAGTAATCTTAACCTCGTCCTGGAATTTCCTCAAATCCATAATCTCCTGGTACAACCTCCAATCAAAAGCTTCATCAACTTCTTCTTCGTCATCACCGTATTTTTCATCTTCCTGTTGGCCAGCCCTCTACGCCTCCGTGCTTCTCGGAGCGGTGTTCGGGGTTCTGTCGATGGTGGCGGCTCTTGCGGTGATGGTGCCGGCGACGCTGGTGACGTGGATCGCCATTGTTGTGCTCTTGGCCTTTTTTGGGAAGCCCAGGAGGGTCTTGGTCGTCGAGGGAAGGAAGATCACTAGAGAGATTTTTGGGTGCGTGCTCAAGATTTTGTTGAAGGAAGGCAACGTTGTCGCTGCTGTTTGTGCCATTTTGGGATATTTTGCACTCTTTAGGAGGAGTTCTGAGGCTGATTGACTTGGGTTTTTGGTATAATTCCTCTTCTCTCTCTCTCTCTCTCTCTAATTTTTTTTTTTTTTTTTGGGGTCGGATTTTGAGTTTTGGGTAGGGAATAGAATTGGTAAAGCTGATCAATATGTATAAATTCTGGGACAGGAAAATGTTTATATTTTATTCTTTTTCCAACCTAACAAGTTCACTGCCTAGATGTGTAATATCAGATATGGATTGGACCCTTTTGAGTAAATTGAGTTATAGTCAATGTCACATAAAACTCTGCTTGTTCTTCGTTGATTTGTGATATTGCACAAAACTGGAAAGGAAACAGATAAAAGAAAAAACGTATTTGGAAAATACCTGATTGTGGGGTGTGCTAGTGGCTACATTATCAAATGTCCTAAGCTATGCTGCATTATGTGGAACAGAAATGACTTGGATTTGTTGACTAGCTTAGCCATTCTGTGGGGAGATTATTAGTTTGACCTTTGATCTTCTATATATATATATATATATATTATAGGAGACTGGAGAGAGTGTTTTTTGTTTTTAAAATATTGATCACCAACTAGATGGTAGTTTACTTGTTTAAACTATTTAGGAAAATCGTTTGTTTGGCATAACAAGGCATCAGACAGTTAAGAGAGGATTTAGATTCTACCTTGTGAATTTTAGTTTCAGGGATGGTCAAATAGGATTAAAAGACAAATTGTTAAGTAACATAGAATATCTGAAAGAGCATTTTAATTCGTCGCCGGCCCTGGTACTTAATACCAATGGCTTTAGTCCCGATTATTAGGACTCTTGTGGAACATATATCTTAGTACACCGTAGTGTATGATTCGATAGGGAAAAACTTTCCTGCTCAAACCGTACTAGTGAGTTTAGGATTTCTCTTGGCTAAACCTAAAGATCAAGCTGAACCAACCTAAGGAGTTGAGACTGCATCAGTACCGAATGGTTTGGTTGGTTAACCGAACAACCATTACTGGTTGTTTTAGTTTCTTTTTTTTAGTTTGAAGTTGTTTACTAAACTGACCAGAAATGCTTGAACTAAAATGACAGTTTTCAGTTGGTTTTCTCCAGAGGTTGGGTCCAATGTTGGTTTGCATTTTTTCAGAACCGACCACTTGGTTTCAGTCACCAACCGACAAAACGGAAGAAATCCGACCGAAGAACAACCCTATTCTTATCCACTAGCGACTGTGAATGTGGATTATCTTTGATTCCGCCAAGTGGGAATTAAGCAAAGAAGAGTTTGCTGTTGCCGTTGTTCACATGTTGCCAATTTGTCTTTCAAAAGCATTTAAGATAACACCACGAAAGAAATAAAATGCCTAGTGAACATAATTAGCAAAGAGTAGGGGTCCTTTTATTCCTGATACTTCTAGACACCATTTTGTTTTTTGAGCTAAGACTGCTCGTCATTTCACGAAGTTGAACAGTTATACTTATTGCTATACATTTTTTAACCCTCAAAAAAAGGAAGGGAATTTCTTTCCCTTCCTCCTTTTCTCCTTAAACCGTGAAATACTTTGGCCCCAAACCGATTGGCTTGCTTTGATCATACATGATTTATTCACCTGCAAACCTTTAGGTTTGATTGTACTAATCCTATTCCCTGTTAAGCACTCTCGGTTGTCGGTAGCCACTTCCCTCTTGAAGAAATACTGTGTTTTTGTCCAGGTTCTTCATGGAATTTTCTTCCGACAAATTTTTAATGCATATTTAGACATTTCAGTTTTATAGAATATATAGAATTTGGATACTTAACCGCCCATGATAAAAGTTTTTCTTGATTTGTATCTTTGCTCATTTGGCAATTGGTTGTCGTTTAGCTCGGAAAATCCACTGCAAGAGTGATTGATAATTGATGTTCTACACTATTCTTTTAAGCCCGGTCTCCTCTTTTTTTCCCCACTTTTTTTTGTGCTTTAACGAAGATTCATGATGATGGTATTGTTATCTATTCATGGCATGTTTATTTATCAGGAGTAGGGAATGAGAGTGGAGAATTGGAGTCAATCCCTTGTTTACTTGCTTATTATTATTATTATTTTTTCTAGAATGGGAGTAAGAATGGTGGGTCCCACCTCAATTTGGGATTAAGAAATGGGATTGGCAATCCCATGCCCTCTCTCCGGATTGTGATTCACATTCCTACTATTAACATTAAATTACCATTTTATCCTTAGTTTATTTACAAAAAAAATTGTATTAAAAAATAATAACAACTTATATTAATTATTTTTATTAACTAAATATAATATATTTTTATTAACTTAATATTATATAACTATCCTAATTACTATTAACAATATTAGAGTAAATAAAGAACTTTTTTTATCATAATATTATATTGTGTTTATATTTTTATATTTTTTATACTTTACTTATTTTCATTTTTTTTTTTACTTTTTTTAAACAAAAAATTACACAATTTAATTTTGTTGTCTAAATATCATAATGATTATTTTACTTTTGATTAATAGTATGATAATAAATTAAAAAAATAATCATTTTTTTAATTTTTGAAAACACAGTAAATAAAATAGTATACAAGTAAATTTATGGCAACTAATTCTGATTCCTGTTTTAAGTAAACACATGAATGGTATTGATAGTGATTCTGACTCTGCTTTTGGAACCCAAGTAAAAAGTATATTCTGACTTCAAATCCTAATTCCGAATCCAGCTCACTCCGATTCATGCTTACTTAAATTATGCGTAAGTAAACATGCCATCAAAGTCATTTAGTTTTTTTAGTTGGTTTGATTTTGGTATGGAGGCTTATCATCCGAAAAAGAAAAAGAATTAATCACAAAAATCTCGCCTGTACTTTGTTTCTAGTATCAACTTGATGCTTAATCTTCCATTTAGGGAAATGAACACCGTTGCAAAATGAGGTACGTGGGAAGCAGAAAAAAATTTTTTTTAAAGGAAGGGCAGGGCAGCCACAAACTGAATAAAAAGCCCATCATATGAATCATAATTTTATCATTCTAATCCCTCAAAAATCGCCACGTGACTTTGCACGTGAGTTGAAGAAAATAAACAGAGGACTAAATTATCATCGCTTGTTTCATGTTCAACGAATATTGTTGACACATTTAAAAACTCGGGATAAATTGACATTGTTGGCATAGTTTAGGGGTGTTTTGTTATAAGTCTATTTTGTATGGATGTCTCTTGAATTTTTTGAATTTGGCAATTTATTTCCTAAATTTTTTTTAGTGACAATCAATCCTTGAATTTATAATTTTTTGTATTGTTAGTCTTACCGTTCAAGTCCATTAAATTTGACGGTTTTTTTATACAAGGGCTTGCACATTATAGTCTGAGAAGAGCATTGTTGATCATTTTTACTTAAATGCAATACTAATTCCTTTTAAAGCTTCTGTTTAAGTTTGAGTTATAATTGAATTTATTTAAAGTTTTCAAAAGAATTTAATACTAGACTACGGTAACAGACATAGAGTTGTTGTCTTAGTTTTAAATTAAAAATAGATGAATGAATGAATGAGCAAACAAACAAACATTATAAGTCCTTGAAATTCAAAACATCCAATACGTTTGTTGTACCACATTGTCAAAGCTTGGCAAAAATTGACGTTTCATCTGAGACTGGAATTCCAAATTTGCTATTTATGATGAGTAGCAGCTTCTGGTTTCTTCTTCTTCTTTCTTGATCCACACCAAGAAGTTGGTAGGATTAGCAACGTTAACCGCAAAAAAAGGACTGCTAGCTTTAATACCGTTATGAATATAGATTTTTCCAATTTAACCCATGAAATATTATTATTATTATATATACTAAAAAAATGCACTCTCTTTTACTGTGCATTCTTTTAGTATATAATATATACTCTCCCATGGATTCTATCGGTAGAGTTAATTTTTTAACCGTTAAGATTTAATCGAACGGTTGATATATTAAAGATGTACCATATTTATTATACACCTTACCTTATCTAATCTTTTAACTCTAAATCTTCTCCGTCACCGGCGACCTAACCCCGACGCCAGCGACCCACCCCCCGCCGGCCTCAGCCCCGGCCACCCCCTCCCCGCCGGCACCCCCCTCTCTCTCTTCCCCTGTCTCTCTTCCCCTCTCTTTCTCTTCCCGGCCCCAGCCCCAGCACCGATGCCGGCGACCCACCTCCGGCCCCCCCAGCCCCGGCCGC
>JAFMPE010091642.1:0-13543 GCA_024759925.1 Ficus religiosa
GGAATTTTCGGATCGCCAAACTGCGAATGTAGGATCATCAGACGCAGGTTTCTTAACTTCGCCGGTTAAATACCCTAACTTCCCACGTCCATCAACAGCTAGTTTGACAGATTGAGACCATTCCAAATAATTCTTTCCATTTAACTTGTGAAAGGTTATTTGGAGGGAGGACCCCAAGGATACGTTGTCAATACTGCATGTGGAAATCAAAGAGGCTGGAGAGGCAAGAGAAGAAGAAGAAGGTCCAGAAACAACAGAGGAAAAAGAAGGGGAACTACCAGTGGTTGTCATCGCCGGCCGAGGTGGAGTTGTTTTTGCCATGATGGCTCTGAAACCATGTTAGTTTACCAATTCTCCCAAAAGCTTAAGCTATTAGGAGGTGGGCCAACAATAGTTTTATATTTCAACAAAGAGATTAACGACAAGAAATAGAAACGACAATAAATATTAAACGCTTGCGATCATAAAGCTCCACAAATCTATCATGTCAGCAAAATGACGTAAACCTCCATGTGGAAGATAAAGTTTTCTCTAGCGATGGTGTCATGCGCATGCCCCCCACTGCTGCCTAGTGCGTGGACTAACTCTAGCAAATGCAAACGATATTAATTAATTTTATACAAATGGATCTTATAAATTAAATATTTTAGAGAATAAATACTTATAATTTTGATTCTCTATAGTTTTTCTTTATCATTATTGACGTTTATAATGAAAGAGGTTTTGAGAAAAAAAAAATACAAAGACTTTAATAATATGCGAGTTTATCTTATAAATTTCTTGATCAATATAATAAATTACTGCAACAATTAAAATATAGCATGTAATTTAATGCACCGGTTGAAATTGAGTTTTTTAGGTTGGAATTGAGTTGAATTGAGTTGTGCGTTGAATGAGGTGTTTGAATTACTGGAGTTAAAAAGTGTAAAAATTTAAAATATGTTCGGAAAAAGAATATCAATATAGAATTTATTTTGCTCATTTTGAAACTCTATGCAAGTAAAAAAAAAAAAAAAATCTCGTTTAGATTTGTTACTTCAAGGGGGACTATGTGCTTTTTAGTTATGTGCTAGAATTTAGGTGTGTGTGTGTGTGTATAAATATTTTTTTTACTTTAAACAATGCATAATTTTGAAATTCTATGCAACTTATCTAGTTCTCCAACTCAAGACAAGGATTGTAAAATCTTTCCTTTTCTTCTTTGGTTGCCTTAAAAAAAATAAAAAAAAAATTGTGGTCCTACTTATGCTTCTCCTCATGTTCGTCAACAAAAGTCTGTTTCTCCTATTTCTTCTAGCAACTTCTTCGTCTCTCTTTTTTGGTCGTCGATATTCCGTTGAATAGATCCCTCAAATCTTCTACAGTACTTTCTGAAGTATCATGTATGCTTATATTTGTCGCTCAATATATTAACAAAGATTTCATATGCTATTTTTTTACCTTCTTTTTTATGCTTTGTTTAGCATTTTAACTCAATTATAATTAAACAGTATTTTTTCATTTTAGTTTTTGTCTTTTTCTAAAAAGTCAACAAAAATTATAAGTAGTTTTTGAAAAATCAACTAACTCCAATTTAAATTTTTCATATCTAGCCGACGAAGCAAATGTAAACTTAGGAAAATCTCTGTTTTTTTTTTTTTTTTTTTTTTGGTGGGAGGGTGTCTGGGTTTTTCCAACAATCATCAAAATCAATTAGATAAAAAAAAAAAAAACAAAATTTTTTTTTGTAAGTAATAAGTATTAATAGACAATTTATTATTATTATTTTTTGGTTTTGTTTTCTCCCTTATGGAAGAGTGGGAACAAGTACTTGCGTGGAAAGATCATACGTGGAAATTATGAGACTAGCATATACATAGGATAATGTCCATAACTATCTGTATTTTAATTGTGTGGCAAATTGTTGTGGCACTAACGAATGGCAAAAAATTTATTATTATTATTTTTTTTATTTTTTTAGTATTCACGAGGGTGGACGAAAATAAATATTTCAACAAATTATAGGGCCATCAAGCCCCTCTTCGTCGTCATAGTTTCTTAATCTCACAAGTCAAGCCGACTTATATCGTTTTTGAAAAGCAGTCAGTAATTAGTTACTTTGTTTGGCCCTATACAATATTAATGGCCGACTGAGGGATTTTTTCTTTTTGATTCAATTTTTTGAATTCTAAACTAAATAATTAATGGCGCGTTTGGTAAAACAGTTTGAGTTGAAAATTTTAAGTTAAAGTTGATTGACTTTTTAAAAACTAGTTATAATTTTTGTTGACTTTCAGAAAAAGATAAAAACTGAGATGAAAAATTTGAGTTTAAACTAGTGAGTCAAATGGAGGCTAAATTAAACTCCATTACAAGCTTAGTTTATTTAGAAGCGAGCCAATTTGTCAAGGTGAAATTTTTCCGTAGAAAAATTGGTTTCTATAATTTCCTTTTCCTCGTGGATGAATTCATGTGTAGAAATATAAGTAATTGCGTTGGAAAGATCAACTGAAAAAAAATTGGTTTCTATTATGTCTTTACATGTAGAAAAAAAAAAAGAATAATAAATTAATTTCCTTTTTTGAATTGGAGTTATTTGATTCTTTTAACAATCATTAATTTTTAATTAAATTAGAATTTGAATTTTGAACCAGTCCTTCTATCAAAACAAGCTGGTCAACTAATTAAAAAAAAAAAAAAAAGACAACAACAATAAACAACAATTTTATTTTTTTTGTTAATTATATATCAGTATGGAAATTGAACGGGGAGTGGTCTCGTCCCGCCTTGACTCTAATTTAAGAACAAGAACGTTGTCTCATTCTTGTTCCAAACTCAAGACCCACGAGAAAAAAACATCATCCCTGATCAAAATCAAATCTCATAAGTAGTTGAAGCTTTACGGTTTTTACTATTGAAATAGGACACCAAAGTCCATGTTGAAATTTGTCGAAAGCGTGTTAATTTAAAAGTACTACCAGAAAGAAATAAAAAGCTTATGCAATAAGTTATTTTATTTCACTTTTTAATAAGATAAGCTTGTAGGTTAGAAGGTCATCCTGACTTTGAGTTTTAGAAAGTGAATGTATGTGGAAAGTTTCGCTCCATTACTACTATTATTATTTGACTATTTTTCATTTGCCTAACCCCCATTAATCACTCCTCGCGCCTCTGCCACTTACTACTCTCAATGATAATCGATGTGCCGTCTAATAAGATTCCCATTTCTTTTTTTCTAAACACAATCTAGATCTTTAATTATTTAAATATCACAGTTTATTTTTAATTTTTATTTTAATTAAATACATATTTCTAAGTAATCACTCAAACAGGTCATAAATAACTTATAATATCCCAACATTGTACTTTTATTATTTAAACAACTGTGAAAAATATCTATTAATATTAATCGTTTGGGATCATAAGCTCCACGAATCTATATATCATGTCAGGAAAATGACGTAAACCTCGAGCGGTTCATATGGAAGATAAAGTTTTCTCTAGCTATGGTGGCGTGCGCATCCCCCCCACAACTGCCTAGCGGGTAGACTAACTCTAGCAAATGCAAAAGATATTAATTAAGCGCCCCCACTACTGCCTAGTGCGTAGACCAACTTTAGCAAACGCAAACGATATTAAGGCCTCGTTTGAAAAAATATCTCAAACTGTACTTTTTCATCTGAGTTTTTATCTTTTTTTAAAAAATTTTTTATTTTTTATTTTTAAAATTTTTTGTCTTTTCTGAAATGTCAACAAAAACATTTAATTCAAACTCATTCACCAAGCAGACCCTAATTAAGCAGATCAAACTCAAGACTCAACCATGCATGCATGATGTGGTCTTTTGTATCTAGAAGTATAAATGGATATACGTGAACAGAGAAAGAGGCAAAATCCACGAAGTTCCATGCAATCATTCATCATGACTTGTCTCAAGAGATTACGTCATCATCTATTCCAAATTTTCCAACGTCTGTAAAATTGTGACTCGCAATCAGTCCAGCATCACACTTGATTGGCTGGGGTTTTTACTCTTGAAATGGGACACCAAAGTACATGTTGAAATTTGTCGAAAGCGTGTTAATTTAAAAGTACTACCAGAAAGAAATAAAAAGCTTATGCAATAAGTTATTTTATTTCACTTTTTAATAAGATAAGCTTGTAGGTTAGAAGGTCATCCTGACTTTGAGTTTTAGAAAGTGAATGTATGTGGAAAGTTTCGCTCCATTACTACTATTATTATTTGACTATTTTTCATTTGCCTAACCCCCATTAATCACTCCTCGCGCCTCTGCCACTTACTACTCTCAATGATAATCGATGTGCCGTCTAATAAGATTCCCATTTCTTTTTTTCTAAACACAATCTAGATCTTTAATTATTTAAATATCACAGTTTATTTTTAATTTTTATTTTAATTAAATACATATTTCTAAGTAATCACTCAAACAGGTCATAAATAACTTTGGGGGTGTTTGGTGAATGAGTTTAGTTTAAGATTTTTAAGTTTCAATAGTAATTTTTGTTGACTTTTTAGAAAAGACAAAAAACTTTTTCAGAAAAAGACAAAAATCATGATGAAAAAATACAGTTTGGTTTAAAATGAGCTTTAATACCAAACACCCCCTTTATAATATCCCAACATCATACTTTTATTATTTAAACAACTGTGAAAAATATCTATTAATATTAATCGCTTGGGATCATAAGCTCCACGAATCTATATATCATGTCAGGAAAATGACGTAAACCTCGAGCAGTTCATATGGAAGATAAAGTTTTCTCTAGCTATGGTGGTGTGCGTGATTACGCCCAAATGTGTACAGAAACAAGCGGTCGATAGTAGTACAGATCGGGTGGTCGTATCCACGAGGAAGTAAAAAAAAACAAACAAGAAAAGATTTGCAGAACAGAAGCGTGAGAGAAATAAGTAATCAAAGAGAGAAGAAGAAGAATTATTTTTGTGGTTTTGAAATAAATTTAAAGACAATGTGATTTAAAATGAAGAAAATATAATAATTAAAAGTGGTAAAGTATCGAGAATCTCCTATATGTTTCGTTTACCTATTTGGATTTTAATTCATAAAATAACTCAATTGAAAGTTTCACATCCCAAACAATCAATCGGAAAATAAAAATTTGAAGAACTGGTGAATTAAAATGTATTTGAGTAAATAAAATTCTCACGTGAACAACTAGCAAAAATTATCTTATAAGAAATCTAAAAGCGACAATATACCATGGGCAATATTGCAGTAAAATACTACCTATAAAATAATGCTATCAATATATCGAATTGTGCAACAATCACATAAAAAGAGCTTGACTAGATTTATATAAAAGTTGACAACAAAATATATTGGTATGAGGAAAAAATAAGAGAAATATAAGTATTTACTCAAATGTATAAATCTTATAAACCATTGGAGAATCAAAACCCAAACAAATTCACTACATATATAGGATCATCTCTAGTCTCATCCAAGAACTCTAGAATGCAAGAATAAGATAAAAACAATGCCCAAGAACCAATGAAAAAACCCCCCAAGCTTGCTGCAAAGGCTTGCTTTTATAGACTGCAATGTCCAATGGTGATGGAGAAATTTCGGCCCACAAAATCAGCCTCAAAGGATTGGCTGCCGGCTGGATACATGCTAGACAATTGAAGGTAATGGCCTGGAGTTGGCCCAAAGCTCACATCTGGGCTTATTTCACGCAAACAGAGGGAGAGAAATCAGTTTGGCTGAGCTGGCACACGTGGAGGGACTAGCTGGTGCTGGCAGCTAGTTGTGCGCGGGCTTGGGTTGCAGTTTGCGCCCGAAACTTGCCTTGGGCAGCTGGAGGAAAGGAGAAAAAAGAGAAAGAAAAGGAAAAGAAAGGAAAAATAAGAGGAGGAAAGAAAGAAAAATAAATAAATAAATCAATAAATCAAAATAAATAAAATTATAAATATTTCCAAAGTAAAATATTATGAATTAATATCATGAAAATATCTAATTACAACTTAATTTATTTTGACAATTTTGAACAATAAAAGTATATTTTTGTGCACTTATCAGTGCGCATCCCCCCCACTACTGCCTAGCGTGTAGACTAACTCTAGCAAATGCAAACGATATTAATTAAGCGCCCCCACTACTGCCTAGTGCATAGACCAACTCTAGCAAACGCAAACGATATTAAGGCCTCGTTTGAAAAAATATCTCAAACTGTGCTTTTTCATCTGAGTTTTTATCTTTTTTTGAAAAAATTTTTATCTTTTTCTGAAAAAATTTTTGTCTTTTCTAAAAAGTCAACAAAAACTTTCAACTCAAATTTAAAAATTTCAACTCAAACTCAATCACCAAACAGACCCTAATTAAGCGGATCAAACTCAAGACTCAACCATGCATGCATGATGTGGTCTTTTGTATCTAGAAGTATAAATGGATATACGTGAATAGAGAAAGAGGCAAAATCCACGAAGTTCCATGCAATCATTCATCATGACTTGTCTCAAGAGATTAACGTTACGTCATCATCTATTCCAAATTTTCCAACGTCTGTAAAATTGTGACTCGCAATCAATCCAGCATCACACTTGATTGGCTGGTTTTATCTCATCGAGAGAGACTTGAATATGAGTTTTTAAATTCAAAATTTAATAGGTCATGCGGGGAGGTTTTGGAAACCACCTTTTTAAGACTTCCTTAGACCTTGTTTCAACTCAAAACTACTTATTAACTATTCACATATTTAAATATCTATAATAATCTCAAATTTTAAAAGTCATAACTTTATTATTTCAAGTTTAAATGAGATTTTTTTAATTACATAAAATTCTGATAGGAATGAAACAATATCCATATGGATTTTTTTTCTGATTACATTTGAAGTTTTTTTTTTCTCTTTTATTTTAGCTCAAAATATTTTATTTTCAACCAAACACACATTTTCAAAACTCATCTCAATTCCAATTCAAATATTTTCAAAACTCTGTATCCAATAATAATACCTCTTCCAGACGGCCCTAAAAGTGTTTATTTTTAATTAGTAGAGTCATATATATGTTCGTACTCTAAAAAACAAATATACGTAGCATCACACTCATCTAGAACCATACCAAGCTCTGTATAATAAGCCTACTGCCCACCCTCAATTTATGTAAAACTTGTTCCATTTTTTCTTCTTCTATTCCTCAAGATGAGTCTCGTCAAAAGTGTCTCCATTTTCCCCTTCCTCCTAATCGCCCTTATCTTTCCCTTGTCCAAAGTGGCCAATTTCGATATCACGAGCAACTGCCCTTACACTGTCTGGGCTGCTGCCGTCCCTGGTGGCGGCAGGCAGCTCGACAATGGGCAAACTTGGCCCATCACCGCCAACCCTGGCACGAGTCAGGCCCGCATATGGGCTCGGACAGGCTGCAACTTTGACGCCTCGGAGCGAGGAAGCTGCCAGACCGGCGACTGCGGCGGGGTCCTCGAATGCCAGGCCTACGGCCAGCCTCCTAACACCCTGGCGGAGTACGCGCTGAACCAGTGGAACAATCTGGACTTCTTCGACATCTCGCTCGTTGACGGGTTCAATGTTCCGATGGAGTTCAGCCCCACGTCCGGTGGGTGCAGCCGCGGGATCAGTTGCACCGCCGACATCAACGGGCAGGGTCCCAACGAGTTAAGGGCACCCGGTGGCTGCAATAACCCTTGTACTGTCTTCAAGACAGACGAGTATTGCTGCAATTCGGGCAACTGTGGGCCCACAGATTTCTCTAGGTTCTTCAAAGATAGGTGCCCTGATGCTTATAGTTATCCCAAGGATGATCAGACTAGCACTTTTACGTGCCCTAGTGGCACTAACTACAAGGTCGTGTTCTGTCCTTGAAGCAGCTCTATATATATATATATATATTTATATTGTAATCTAGCTTACTTGAAGAAGCTAGTTAAATATGTATTGATCTATACGAAGAATAAATGATGTTGGTGGGTCGATCTTCTTTGTTTTGGGATGATCACTAATATTACGAAAGCTCATGTTGACCATCTTTCTATATAATATATGCATTGCTGTTATAACTATCATGTATATTCATTTTTTTTTTATAAGCAAAAACTTTTTTAAGAAATTAAAGAAAACAAAAATAGAAGAAAGAGCCTACAAATTAAATCCGAACTAAAAGAAAACCGAAAAAAAAAAAGAAAGAAATTAAATAAAGAAGAACCTAACTAACAATTTAAAAAGATGACGTTTTCCTTTGGGACTCCTTTCTCAAGTTCCTAAATCATTTTTTTTACCTTAAAATATCAAGTTTCGTAAATTTATTCCAAAAACTGGAAGTTACAATATTTTTATACATATATATATAAATATATATTTATCTTTTTGAGCAAGTGTATGATTATTGATTTTAGATCACTATATGCTATCTTGAAGGTACATTGGCAGAACCAATAAGTCTTACCTTCAAACCGATACATTTGGATTGTGCACTTGGAATGTCTTTCCTAGAAGGAAAATTGTTACAAATTTCCTGCATATTAGTGCTTGGACAACCGTATCTATAACTAGTGCTACTCTAACGTTATTGCTACTGAAAATGCTATTATTATTTATCATTATCAGAGTATATGTTCCTTATTATATGTACGTAAAAGAACGGTTTGTTAGGGTTAATTTGATTTATATATATAACTATGATTGGGACCTATAACTAATTTCACTTATTAAAAACAAATGAACTCTAAATTTTTAAATCTACGAGCTCTTATTTAAAAAATTCTTCCTCTCATCACCCGTTGAGCTAGCCGGCCCAACAAGTCAGGACTATTAATGTTAGTTTAGTTAATAATGCCACATTGATTTAAAAAGGTCGAGTGAAAGCAGAAAATAATATTGGATATTCCTAGAAGAAAAAAGGAGTAAAACCGTGGGATAGTTGAAAGGAAAATACATATGTCCAGATAAAATTTCTATACTAATATATATATATTGGACCTATCGTGATAAAAACTATCCGTAATTTAGGGAGTCAGCCAAAGACCAAGCTTTTCCTTGGAAAAAGCTCAATTCTAGACTTCCTAGTGGTCGAATTTCAAATGCTTACGTATATATTAACTGAAAAGAAATTTATACTTCTGCAATGTATACAATTATAATATTCTGAATTGGCTGCCTAACATTCGAGAAGTCGTATTAGACGACATATATTAATCTATATAGCATGCACTAAGTCACAAATATTTTTAGAGCTGGTTTTAAGATACATGATTTTTTGATAGAAGAAAAAAGAGAAGAGAAAATCGGTTTCAATTTCTTGAAGTTAAGAATCTAAATTCTAATCTCTTCCATTATAATAAAAAGATTTAAGAAGAGGATACATATAGAATAAGAGAAAGGTACTTCCGTTTTCTTTTCTTATATTTTTTATCTAATTCATACAACCTTTTTTTTTTTTTTTTCTTTTCCCTTTCACCAAACACAATTTCACAAAATTTTACATCTTCTTTGTCATTTCCAATTACTCGATAATTTCCACAAGCACAAATCCTATTTTTTATAGGCCCAAAAATTCTTTCACAAAATAATCCATCTTTTTCAGGTTTGTTGGTTTTGTAATGTAAAGTGTATGGCTTTGTCACTTCTCCAATTATTTCTCCATTAGCCAGGATTGTTTTTGGCCCAAGCATATATTTGTTGAGGAGAAACTGATCCAATTCGAAGTTGTTAATGTTTATACTGATCAATCATAGAAGAGCAAAATTTTCAAGCAATTGGAAATGAAAAGGAAGATCCAAAATCTGTGTACATTTTGGGGTTGAATTTGTTGATTCTTGGATATGAAGATATCAAATGGGCTAGAGCAAACTGGCTTGCCCCATAACCCAAGTGTGCTATTTGAAACTTCTTCCTAATTATATTGCGGATCTTTTAAATAAGCCTTTTAAAAAATTGGAAGGCCAGTAAACTACAATGTGTGATTCGATAAAGATTATGTTTTTACAAACATAATTAAAAAAAAAAAAAAAAGGTTTTTACAAACATATCTAGTAATATAGATCATATAATATATTTTTTACCCTTCTTTTCCCTACAAATTTTCTTATTATTAGTTCGGAGTTAACCTAATAAAACAAAATAAATCTCGCTGGGTAGTTCTCAGCGAGTTGGAGGGGAGAGATTTGGATATGAATTTTTTTAGTTTAAAAATTGTTTTCATTTCTCTTTAATAAATAGAAGTCATGAATCCCATACAATATTAAAACAAAACAAAAAACAAAAAAAGGGCCATAAATGGAATCGTAAAATCTTTGTTTTAGTCACTATAATTAATAAGCTTATCCCAAGCCTCGTACTCTTTAAGCAATTTCATTATAAGCTTGCTTAAATCGTTATTCAAGATTTCTTTAATTAAAGGAAGAAAGAGGAGACTGACCGTTTTCTTTCTTTCTTTCTTTTTTTTTTTTTAAATGAGAATTTTTTTGAGGAATTTTTTTTAATTGGAATTGGGTGATGGTGATTGATGGCGTTTGCCTTTAATTTTCAACTAGATTTTTTTTTTCGATTAATTAGTGATTAATTATTTTAATTCATTATAGTAATATAAAAATTTGAACGGTAAAGAAATGGAGGCACTGGACAGCACCAGATCAAGAACACAAATTAGTTAGTAAAATAGAAAAAAGAAAAGAAAATTAAATTAAACAAAAAAAGGGTACAATTGCCACTTAATTATATTTCTAGCCAAAAAGAAGAAACATTTCACTAACGATTCTTATATATTTTGAAATTGTAAAGAATTAGATTAAACTAGCGATGGGACTTCAATGTAAATTTTGTAGACTTTGTAAACGCTTTCAAATATTGGTGAAAATTTATAAGCTGCCGTTAACTAACTTGAAATGTTTCGAGCATACCTGAGAGCTAGCTAATTATTTGACGTTTTCAACCAAATAAAAATAACTATTAACGTTAAATGTTTTTGGCCTTGCCCAGTGTAGTAGTTTTCTAGCAGAGAAAGTTGCTTCCACCCAAGTAACTTAAAAAGTATGTGATGCTTTTTCTTCTTCTTCTTCTTTTTTTTTTTTTTTTTTTTTTTCCTTTTTTACTCGTTAATTTTTGCTGAATATGTCATGCTTTTTAATTATTAAACCAATAGCCGCCTCAACTTTCAGCAAGACATGTAATGTGATTGCAATTATGAAGATCTGCCCACCTATATATATATATATATAAAATAACCGGCAGGAACTTTCCTTAACACGCCAAACACAATCATAATTAAAATTTATCCCATAATAAAAAAGTTTGAAGAGACAAATATATTAGATAAGTTGGGAACTCGTTCCAAGCTAAAAACTAGTATAAAAAAAATAGGTGCACAATTTACATATAAATACCATAATAATATAGTAATTTGACAATATAAAACAAGTTTAACTTCTAGTGTGTGTATATATATATATCATTTACACCTAGTGTGTGATGCAAAAAGAACGGGATCCAAATATGTTGTCAGTAGCTTTTATAAAAAACCGACTCTGATATGATATCATAATAAATAGACTTGAGATGAATTTTTTACATATCCTTTATTTTATTTAGACACCCTTCTGCTTCAAACTAAAAGAAAAGTGTACACATTTTTTTTTCCTAAAAAAGAAATGTAAAGTAAATGTTTTTCTTCTGCTGGAAAGAAATAGCATGTTGTGGATACATGGGGTATGTTATACACATTCAATATTTATAATGTGTACACATAAATCGAACAATATGATTGCCTTAGGGGCGGGCGGTGGGGGTGGGGGGCAATGATGACCCTCTCCCTAGCGAACTTCCCAATCTCCTCCCTCGTCTTGCCCTCTTCCTCACCTCCACTCCCACGCCGCCACCTTCGACATCCGCAACCAATGCCACTACACTGTCTAGGTGGCCGCCAGCCCTGGCGGGGGCTACCGCCTAGACCCAGGCCAGAGCTGGTCCCTCTACGTAGCCCCAGGCACGAAAGAGGCCCACATCTGGGGGCGGACCAACTGCAACTTTGATGGGTCGGACCGCGGCCATTGCCAGACCGGGGACTGCGGCGGGGTCCTCCAGTGCACGGGGTACGGTGTGCCTCCGAACACGCTGGCGGAATTCGCCCTCAACCTATGATGCGTCAGACCGTGCTATTTGGGGTGTCCTGGTCCAAGAGGGACCGCCGTTGGCTTTTGAGAGTAGAAGTTAAAAGACTGTGAGCAAAGGTACTCGGTTCATGAAAAAGAGATGGCAGCTGTTGTAAATTGTCTTGATGCGTGGAGTTACTATCTTGATATTGTGCATTGTCCTCGCTTTAGGGAATTTTTTATATTTATTTTACATCATATATATTTTTTATTTTTATCCTACTAATTAAGAATTAAATTATCTCTACATAGTTGCTGGACTAGTGTAAACAAGAAGAGATTTCGTTTGAGACCAACAATGAACTATAATCATGCACTTGAACTTCTTTTACGATCATTAATTGTTAAATTATAATTTAGAACCACTTCCAGCAAAACAAGCTGGTAAGATCAACTAATTGAGGTCGTTTTCATTCAAACGTCTAAGATCACTTTCCTAGGAATGGGTTATATATCGTTTTTAACAAAACCCTAATAATTTAATCCAAATCTTTTATTGTGAAGTACTCGCACTTAAAATTTAATTTAAGTTCGAGTACTTCACAATAATAAATATTTTGCTTGATTTCCATTTCTAATTACAATTAGGACCACACTTTGTCCTGTATGTGCATGCACATTGCATATACAGCAGGGGAAATAGATCTCATCACTACCTAGCTCGTCTAGTAATTAATGTGGAAAGAGATATGCATTACATATGTATAGGTATATACTAACATGTGCGATACACATTATTGGACGTATTTGAGAAAATTTATCTAAATAAGAAAAAAAATATAAATAAAAATTAGATTAAAAAAAGGCATAAAAATACCATAAAATGACTAAAATATTGAAAATAGACCAATACATAAAAAAGGACTAAAATAAAAAAATAAAAAAAATTACAAGAAAAATAGAAAAATTTACAAAATATGAAATAAATATTTTCTTGAAATATGAAATACATAGAAATTTGATTTAAAATTTTGAAAATAAATACATTGAGGTAATTATATTATATATTATAAACTTTTAGATATAAAATAAAGGATAAGGTTGTAGTAGAATCTCATTTAAAAACTCTATCAGTAAAGTTCATTTTTAAATTGTTTAAATGTAATCGGACGGTTGAAATATTATTTGTGCCTACCTTACAGTATTATATACTAAAAATTTAGAGAGAGAGACAAAAAAAAAAAAAAAAGAAAAAAAACACCAGTGACCCCCCATTGATGAACTCCTTCGCATGCCAGCGATGGATCCCCCCGCCTGCCAGCCCCTCCGTCCCTCCTGAACCAGTCAAGGACGCCCCTCTGAACATCAAGCTCGGCGACGGAACCCCCACCCTTGGATCTTCATCAAATCCCCCCGCCTGCCAGCCCCTCCGTCCCTCCTGAACCAGTCAAGGACGCCCCTCTGAACATCAAGCTCGGCGACGG
>JAFMPE010091753.1:404-13946 GCA_024759925.1 Ficus religiosa
AAAAGATAATAACTCACAAAAATATAAATTAATATTTAAAAATTAATATTAGAATTGATATTCCAATATATTTTTTTAAACCAGGAGTCTAGTAATGTTAAATTTAGTACCCCAATTAACAAAACACATATTACTTCACATGGCCAATACTTTATTATTATTACTACAAAAGAATTGTTGCTTTATTGATATAATAATATAATTAGAAAAAAGCTAAATATTAGAATTAAATGTTATATATCCTGCTACGTTTGAAAAAATTGAACACTTCAACAATTCACTTTTCATTTATCTTTTACATTTCATATGTGTTATATTACACATAGTTTTATCAATACAACGCACTTGCCTGTTGCCTAAAAGCTTGTGAAGTCTAAGAATGAGATCAACTTCATCAGCTGTAAATTCCCCTCTTTTGATATCCGGCTTCAGGTAGTTCATCCACCTCAGCCTGCAGCTTTTCCTGCATCTATTAAGTCCTGCAAATTGAAAGAAATAAATATTTAAACACCATATGTGTGTGTATATATATATATATATCATGCTTATACATAAACCATAACATGCTTATATATATGTTTATCTAGTTACGAACACCGTTGGAACTAGGTGAGATGAATTAAGAGAAATAGTCAGTAGAACTCTGGTATTCGAAAACTAAGGGCATGTTTAGTTTTCCTTTTATTTTAAACTAAATTGTACTTTTTTCATCATGATTTTTGTCTTTTTCTGAAAAAGTTTTTTGTCTTTTCTGAAAAATTACTATTGAAACTTAAAAATCTTAAACTAAACTCATTCACCAAACACCCCTTAAGAGCGAAAATTATTAAGTTACCAGCTCTTGAAGGAACAAGATGCCATTTTCCTTCACCGTATTTGTCAATGCACTTCTTGAGAAGAATATCTTCCTCGTTGGTCCATGCTCCTTTTCTCACCCCCCGAGTCGCAGAGGAACGGCCAACAATACGTGTAACAACAACGTAGTTTATGCTGTGCATGCTTTTAGTATTACCAAAACTAAATTATTATACCTAGACTGTCTACTGCACTCAAACACAAACGCACACACACTAACTTGCTTTCATGGAAACCCTCGCAGACCAACCAATATATTATATAGAGAGAGTGAAACGCCAGTGTTATTCATGCATGTGGTGACGTGCAAATCTGATATCCATACAAAAAGTAGGTTAAAAAATAAAATAAAAAATAAAAAATAAAAACGAGGTGGTTTTATATGGGTGATATTTGTGCAACTCTTCCAAGATTCTTCTTCTTTTATTTTATTCTACTTTAGTCAGCTAGCTACCAGTCCAACGTTTTTCAGCAGCAGGTCAACGCGTGGTCTTCTATTTGCACTACTCTCACTTTCCTTTTTCATAAACAAATTAAAAACAATTAAGAGGATCCTACAAACCTAAAACAGAAATAAGAACAAAAGCAAACTTGGAAGAGGGAAAAAAAAAAAAAAACCAAAAGCAAGAAAAAAACAAGAAAGAAACAACTAATTAATCAGATATTTTTTAGAATCAACAATAAGGTCTCTTGGCATATTTACTATTGAGTTTCATCAACTTATTCTAAGATTTTGAAACCACCAACTCCATTTCTTTCTGAGCAACTGCTTTATTATCACCAAGCATGACATGGTTGGAATTCAGAACCTCGTCAACATCGTTGGTCTTGTTAGGAGAAAGTGTAAGATTACTCTGATACTTGTTGCTCCTTTCTTTTTCTCAATTTGGTGGGTGTGAAAGCTCCCCTTGCTTCCTCAATCTGGTTCGCTGCAGAAAGTCTTGAAACAACATTATTAATTCAACAATTTGAGAGTATATATCCATGGAAAAGAGAATGACGCTCCAAAGATCTATAATTGTATAATTACTCAAAAGGAGGTCGAAATTATTGTTTTAGGTACTTAGAGAAATTAATATATAGTTACATATTTTGAAGAATAAGTTGGACAAGATGCCAGTTAAGAAAACGTGATCCTACAAGTTTAGTGCTCATAGTTGAAAGGGTTTTAAAATAAGAAAATCCTAATTTCTCCTAATTTGCTTTTGTCAATTTATTTGTTTGCTTTTGGTCGTATTCTTTTGTTTGTAGGGATACTCCTCTTCATTAGTTTACTCATCGATTATTTATTCTTTGCAATTGCAATAATAAGAAACCCAGACCTCTTTTTTTCTATTTTGCATTTACATGCTATATATGAGAGGTTTAAATCTCATTAAAAGTTTGTCTGATAAGAGAATTCGATTATGTGCAATCCGCTTACACCTATAGTCCATGGCTATATATATATATATATATATATGTATATAAATGAAGAGGAGAAACAACGTCCCTCACGCAAATTTGTTAAAAGGATTTAAAAAAAAAAAAAAAAACTAAAGAAGTTTAGAATTCCCTTAAGGCAGATCTAATTACAAAAGCTCAAACAATACAAAACAACTCTTCAAAAGAGACATATGAATCCCACCAAATACTAGATTAATTTATATATTTTGAAATCATCTTTCTTTCGAACGCGAAGTTTATAGAAACTTTTCTTTTCAGAATTGACAATCATGTCTTGTAGCATATTGTTATAAAGTTTTGCCAATATATCTTTAGATCTTGAAATCTTAATTTTCCTTTCTTTCCGAGCAAGTGCGTAATTATTAAATTTCTCACCAAGCATGATGTTCCTAGGGTTCGAAGTAGTGCATGACATTTTAATATAATTGGAAACATAACTCACACACAATGAAAATAAACCAATAATTTCCATGAGTCACCTTTCCTCTTTGTTGAATATATATATATATATATATATATATAACTCATTCTATATGTCGCCTTTCTTAATCCAATGAAACTGCAATAGTACGGTTGATTAGCTGTTGAGGTGAGAAAGCTTCTTATTTCCAAAATTCCATATGGAGATATATATGTTGACACAATGAAAATTTCCAAATTTGCATTAGATAATCTCACACAATTCACATTAAAGAGTTGGCATAAAGTTTATGAGATACAACATTACAAGCTTTTCTAATTATTAGTGATAATTATTATTACAATTTTTTAATTTAGGGAAAAAAAAAGGGTATATAGTGTTGGCAAAAAGACAAAATAAAAAGAGGGGACTTAGCAAATTCTATGAAATCTAAGACACAAACTTCTTATCGCAATCTTTTTCACAATATAGTTTGTTCTGTAGTACTCAAAATATCATGAACACAACAGTTAATGATGGGGCTGGGCTTACGTGGTTGAGATTTCATTGGCTGACAAGATTACTCCTTATCCATAAAAATAAAAAAATAAAATAAAATAAAAACGAGTTTGTTTCACAGGAAACAAGAAGTTGGACTGGCAGATGCTAACGGATCTCATTCTGGCAAACGTTAGTGAAATAATAATGACTACATAGATGTTACCGAAAACAGTATATACAGTAGATACTAATTTATTTTTTCTCTCTTTCATGTTCATTGCCTATTTCACGTAGTCTAGAATCTCTCTGCTCTCTCTTTTGGCTGTCCTGTTCTTTCAAGCTTGTTTTCAGCTTTCTCCCTCAACAACCAAAGGCCAACAATTTAAACTGGACAGTGCTGATCGGCTTGGTTGAACCCAGCTTTCACAGAATAGAGAATGCCATATGCTGGTGAATTAATGTAGAATTGGATCCCATTTGCAACTAATAAATTCATGATTTCGCAACAAGTAATACCAAGGATATCAACGATCTATAGCAATGAGTTGTCATCTTTTAATAACTGGAGAGTGTTGTTTGACTTGGTTGAACCCATCTTTCACCTAATAGAGAAAATCATTCTGATAAAGTAGAATTTGGTCTGATGTACAAATATTAAATTGATGATATCGTAATAAGTATTGGGACATCAATTTTAATATCAATTTTTGAGTTTCAACTCAACTCATTTAGTGGTGAGTTGTCTTTTTTTATTATTATTTTATTAGTAAATACAATCAATATTTAATATATCAATATTTTAAGTACTGACTAATAAATGAATAACTCATATGCCCATAGCTTGTTACTCAAAAATTGAGATCAGAATTATTATCCATAGCATTTTACATTCCGAATGTACTATAAAATTTTCTTTTGTTGAAATCACAATACCTGACAAATTAAGCATGGTGCGTGCTTGATTTTCCAGGTCTACAAATCTACGTTGATTATATGAGTGGCTGAGCCACAAATGTTTTTTCGAGAAAGCGTGAATTAAACCAAATTTTGGATCACAAAATTGTCTGACTTTAGTTTTGTTTTTTTCATTTCTTTTTATGTACTTTGAATTCAAATTTAACCAACAATTAAAAATCCACAAATTGTGAATTCAACAGTATGGTAGTTCTTCCTTAAAAAAAATAGTATGGTAGTTAACTCTTGGTTTGTTAGGGGGTTTTAAATCTGAACTAATATTTTACTTTGAAGTCGAATTTTCAGACATAATTGAATCGAAAGAATGTAAATAGATTCTATAATAATGACAAAATGTGTAAACTGCCGGTTCAGTCACAAACCTTTTTACGAAACTATAATTTGATCTCCCTTCTTCTTCTTCTTCAATTCTTTTTTTTTTTTTTTTTTGGGGATAAAACCTCCGTGAACTCTTTAAAAAGCATGCACAATAATCCTTTTTTATACTAACAAAAGTCAAAAAAAGAATGGAAGAGATCACATAAATGGTATATTAAGTTGAATCATGTAAATATTTTTTTCTTAATTACCTTTTAATAGTGAATCTCATGCGATTCACTTAAGATTTTCTGTCAATATTTTTTAACGTCAATTAACAAAAACGACCATTTTAAACCAATTTAAAGAGTTTAAAGAGTTTAGGAAGCTGAAAATTTAGAATCCAAATAAACTATTTATCTTTCCAAAATTCTAGATGGGAAATTACGAGACAATTAAAAAGAAAAAGCCTTATAAATAGGAGACAATTTGTAAAAAGTTTTATCATTGGAGTAAACATGAATTAACACAGCCCATTGAGCCAGATTGGGAAGTGCTTCTTGGGCACAACATGGCTCCTCCACTGCAATGAAATTAGTATACTGTTTTGAAATCATCAATTTGAGTTGCCGACAACTTCCGTTTACGTTGAAAGTTTAAAAGTTATGTTCGTATATGTGTGTGTGTGTGTGTGTGTGTGTGTGTCCGTGAATGTTGCAGAGAAAAATACAGAATAAAATAAATGCACGTCGCTTTTTTGTTTCATCAACGGTCGACAAAAAGTACTGCTAAAGACGACAAGCCCAAATTATTTCGCTAACCAAAGAAGGAAACAAGATCGTTGCAGTTGAAATATAAATCTAGTACCAACGGTTACTATAATATTAAAGTTTTTAATTTTATCTTTTTATAATATTAAAATTATCAATTTTACTATTAGAGTATGTAAAATTATTAGGTATTCAAAATATGACTCCTAATTTAATTTTCTCAAATATAAAATATAAAATTATTGTTGATCAACTTTCTAATAGTTTAAGCTTTTCAGATGAATTGATAAACTAACATGATATCATAGTGAGAGGTTCTAAGTTTGAACCCTAGCAATTGTACTTTTTTTAACCCTTTTTATTATCATTCGCATATTGGGCATTTATTAAGTTCCGGGCTTCTTAATTGTGTTAGACTTTCAAATAAATATTTGTCTATTATTTGACTTGCACGTGCGAGGGAGTATTGAATTATAAAACTATTGTTGACCCATTTTATAATAGCTTAAGTTTTTTAGATGAATAGGTAAACTAGCTATGACCATTCAATACAATTTGAAAGATCTTGCTCCATTAATTCAAGAAGAGGGGAAAAAAAAGAAATAATTTGAGATTTGAACTACATGGACTTGTATGTAATAGTTAAGGAGTAACTTCTCAGCCAATGTAATCTTAACCTTCATTGAACTGTCATGTTCTTGATATTCTGATTTGTATATAGAATAATTATAGGATTCAAAAAAAAAAAAAAAAAAAGATAACAAATTTGCATCTTAGATTTCACTTTTTTTTTTTTTTAATTTAGGATGCGGAATTTGAACTCTGCACCTTACAAAGAAGTTAAGTATGAAATTACTATTAAGTTATATCTGTATTGACTTAGATTTCATTTCTGATTACTTTAGAATTTGTGAAGTCCTCTCTATCATTGTTAAAAGACCTATAATTATAATTTGGCCTGGCTATAACTATATTACTTGAGCTCGGTAACACGCTTCAATTGGTTGAGTTTAAGGTGGAAATGCATGAAGCTTTGCTTGGTTTCGAGTTCAGTTTCATATTTTATGCTTTCACGAGGCTAAAATTCCAAAATTTGTCTATGTTTCCACCATTTTAACCTTCGTCAAGGAGGCATATAAGTTGAACGAGGGTTGTATGTGTGACTGTAGGTTTCAATGATTTTTTGATCATTAGAAGACCAAATATTCAAGGGAGAATTTTAAAGCTCTAAGTACTATAACTGTTCTTTTCCGATCAGTAATAGTTTGAAAGTTATAACTTAATAAGATCTACTTATAGGTCCGTATAGTTCCTCCTCTTAAAGACCTTTGTAGTCGATCTATCCCATAAAAATTGTTTGTATTGTACAGATCTCATCTCGCCCGACATGAAAGATTCCTTCCTATAGATTTGGTTATTGTAGCCTGCAAAAACGGATCATCACTCTTTTTTTAGTACCAACTCAACTTATAGCCTAATTTATCACCCAAAAAAAAAAAAAAAAAAAAAACCTCAACTTATAGTCTAGCTAGTACTAGCCTAGCTTTCACATAATAGAGAATACTATGCTGGTGAGTTAAAGTAGAATTTGATCTTACATGCGAACAATAAATTGTTGATTTCATAATAAACAGTATTAGGTGCACCAATTTTAATCATAATTTTAAGTACCAAGTCAACATATATAGTGATAAGATGTTGTAATCTTTTATTAATAGATGTAATTAATTAATATGAAATTGATATCTATTTAACACTTTTCTTTCACAATATAGTAGAATTTTTTTGGTTGAAATCACAATATTTGACAAATTAAGCATAATGCATGCTCGATTTTCCAGTCATACAAATTTACATTGACTATGAGTGACCCAACCACAAATTTTTTCAAGAAGGCATGAATTAAACGAATTTTAGGCCGAAAATTTTTGTTCAATGTTTTTGAAAAGTGGGTTCAGGTCACAAGTCATATAATTAACAGTATATTAATTTTTTGGAAACAACGTTAAAGCCAATCTTTTTACTTTAATGGGAATCTATTTTAAAACACAAAAAGAAACATGAAAAGGTGTAAAATTTAGTGAGGGATAATTATAAAAACTGAATCTCAATGGGAAAAAAACAAGGAATCATAAATTTTTCAACACTTGTTTAAAAAAATTCAACGAAGGCGGTTATTCTCATTCGTCCTCATGTGGTTTTGCCACTGTTTGAAAAATATCACTCAATTTGGCTCTTATAAATTTGTCTACCAAAAAAGAAAATGCTTCAGTCGAGATTAATTTTCAAATTTTCGTTTTCGATTGTTAAGCAATCCTTCTTTTTTTTTGGATGTTTAACCCTTACTATTTTGCTGCTGTCGAAGTTAAACAACACATTGATAGTGATTTCCATCAGAATTCTAAGGAAGTACTTGAGCGACACAGTTGATTTTCTAATTCGTATTGTGGCTTGAATATAGAAATGAGACATCAATACAAAAATGTATTTTCATTACAAATTTCATCACGTCGTTTAATTACCTATTATCTTATTGGGGCTAGCATAGCGATGAGAGTAGAGGAGTTTAAATAGGAGCTTTTAGGTACAAAATCTGAAAAAAAAAAAAAAAAAAAGTATTTTTCATCCTTCTTAATGAGTGAGAGACACAAACCCCACATAAAAATTAAAAAAAAAAACACCGTGCCTTTTAATATTTTAATATTTTCTGTTGTTTCTAAGAAAAGAACGTCATGTAAGTTAATGAACGTACGGTTCTCTTACAATAATACGATATGTAGTTCATAGGTCAATATTTGTTGTCGTTTAAGACAATAAAGAACATGTCGTTTATTATTTATTCTCTTGGTAAATTGATAGGATATGTAGTTTTATGTCAATATTTGTTGTCGTTTAAGACAATAAACAACATGTCGTTTTTTTCCTTTATTTACTTGTCCTCCTCTTTTTTCCCCTCTTTTTTGAGGGATATTCTCCTTCATATTAATAAGATATGGAATTTCTATGCCAATATTGTTGTCCATTAAGGCAATAAACTACATGTCGTTTATTTCATTATTGTTGTTGTTGTTGTTGTTGTTGTTGTTAGATTTAGTGATGAATAGCTTTTAAATGACTAAAGTTTTTAACAATTGGTTAAAAAGCCATTTGAAAAAAAAAGGTTAATCAATTTTTTTAAATGGTCAATCAATCATTAACCACATAATATTATTAATTTAATGAATCAATGATTGACCATAATCAATCGTTATTGACCATAGCATAAATCATCAATTTTTAAGTTAATTACTTATTGATCATGCTCTTATATATGATCAATTGGTGAGTCTCATTATGTCAAATAATTCACGTTAAAAGTATAAAAATAAATACTAAAATTTTCAAATGGGTCACCCAAACCTACCCTTTCCCACCAACATGAAATTAATTGGGTGAAGAAGTTATTGTTTGTCCCCTGCAGTTATATATATCCTTTCTCACATGCAAAAAAGGATATTTCCAGCATTATTGCTTAATTTAGCAATGTAAAATGGCATATCTGCATTCCGGTTCACAAACTTGTGCAAAAAATGTCTTCACCAATAGTTGGAATCTTCTACGGCAAAATTTGTGATGCACGAGCTTTACGACAACTGGAGTGTCGTCTAAGAGTAGAAAGTTGTCGCATCTGGTTTTTGTTATAGTGTTGTCGCTGAACTAGTTTTTGTTGTCGTTGTTTATTTTCGTTAGAATGTCATTTTAGTTCCTTGGTCAGCCAATTGCTGATCCGATTCTATAAAGGCCCTAAGAGCCTTTGATTGTATTAGATTTGAGAAAAAAAAAAAAAAAAAAAAAAAACCCAGAGCCAAAGAATGCAAAGCCTGACCTGCTGTTGTAGTACTCCTGGAAGCCATGGATATTACTGCTACTCAAAACTATAAAAAGATGATTTGGTTCATGTTTCACCACTTAAAAACCAGATTCTTTTATTTTCTTTCTTTGTTTTTTTTTTTTTTTTTGGTGGCCCTCTTCTCTTGTTAATGTGTGGTCCAGAAAGCTGTTGTGAGAGCGAAAAAAATACGGAGATTTGATTTAATTATTAATTTAAATTAATTTCTTTAAGCGGAAATATGAAAAGATAAACTTGCAAAAGACTGGGTCAATAGAGGCTTCTACTTGCTACTTTTATTCTTCCTCGAGTTTTAAAAACGACAATGGTGACTAATTTATGTCAATCATATCCGTGATTGAAAATTTGATAGAGTACTTTATGTAGAGAGAAAAACCGTCGAAACAGTGTCAATAGAAATTAAAGCTTAGCCAATTATAAAAATTTAGGAAAATTTTATAGTAGGGCTTTTTCCTTATCAGTAGGGGATGATCATTCTCAAATAGAGTCTAAATAAATTAACATGCTTTATATGTTCCACTTCTTGAAAAAGTTATATCGTGGGAGGCAGATTACCACATGTTCGGAAAAACGATAAGAGTTGAAATTTTAGAGGTTAGAATTAAAATGTATGTTTGATTAAAGTATGGATTGAAAATATGCAATATGGAAATATATATATAATATGGATCTTATTTCGTACATCTTTTTATTCGGAGCAATTAAAAAAAATCCTATTTTGACTTGAAGTAAAAAAAAATTTCGACTTTTGAAGTTTGGGGTTATTGAAAATGAAGAGACAAAAAATGATCCACATGTAGATTTGGGAAGTTTTAGAATTGAGTTGAAAATTTTCAATTGAAATCAATGTTTCAAAACTATCTCAATAATTTGTTATGGTTATCGGACTTCACCTTATTTTAAGTAGGATAAGAACACCTGATGCTTCACTTTTTTTTTTTTTTTTTTTTTTTTTGGTTTCCCATCAAATGGATAGGCTAAAATGCAAAGAGGAAACTCAAGAATGAAATCAAAGAATTGCATTAGCAGGGTAACAGAAAGTGGAAAAAAAATCGTTTCAAACAAATCCACGTCATCATTTTCAGCCATTCAAATTTAATTGAGTGGTTGACAATTTGTACCCTATTAATGGCGAAAAATATTTGTCCCCCATCATAGACATATCCATAAATTTGTAAGGGACTGAAAATTTGTTCATTTTTCTTAAAAAGACTAGTTGAATTGCATGTGCTTCACGCGTGTAGAATAGATTAAAAAAAAAAACACGTGACGTTGACAATGTCATCATATAAGCATTCACGTGACGTTTAGGTGGCTACTACATAATAGTCATTAGATGTAAGATCAAAAAAACTACTCACTCTTTAAATATAAGTAAGAGATAACATATATATATATATTTGAAAACTGATTTCATTAGACAGAGGATTCTTCAATATCTTCACGCTAATAACTATCAAGTGATCAAGGATTATGCCACTCTACTTCATTTTTTAAATAAAAGAAAAGAAGAGAAGTAAGTACTAAAGTCTTTTCAATTTTATTGAAAAGAGAAAACAAGTCACAAATAGAGAATATTAGGATCTAACTTTCATGGAAAACTAAATAATGAACTAAAAATTCAGTGTGTCAAAATACATTCTAGTGATAAGTTTAGGGATACCAGAAAACGAAAAAAAAAAAAAAAATCAAATCAAATCAAATCAAATTTTGTGAGTGTGATAGAGGCCACGATTCAAAACTTGTCCCGTTCAACTGATTGGAGACAATTTCTTCAAAATTTTTAAGTGGGTCCCTCCGACCCTTTTTTTTTTAATTTTATTTTACAAACGTGACTGTTTTGGTAATTGACAATTTTATCACTGAGCCACGCATCTATGGCGGGATCCAACATGTGCTGGAGTTACTGTTGTCGCTTCTGTTTGACTAATTTGTTCCAGCTTTTCTATTTGTATGGACCATTATCAATTAACGCATGAAAGAAGCGACTCCTAAGAAATCACTTTCTACATATTTTATAGCGTTTCTAGACCAACGACTATATATATATATATATATATATATTTCATTTCTATTATTGTTGGCAAATACTGTACGTACACGTGTATTTTGTCATTTTGTGTGTATTATTGCATTATAAGCAAATATAGCTACATATTTCACTTGTCTATTTGGTCTTTTGTGCATATTATTAATAGGGAACCATCACAGCCGCCGTTAAATGTCTCGAAAAGGTCTTTGCGTACACTCTTCATTTCTATTTGCGAAAATTTGAAAAAAAAAAAAATTGGAGAAAATAAAAGGAGAAGGCTCCTAATTATTCGTCGTCATTATATAGACTTCCGATTATAGAATTTTGAAAGAAATACAAGTAGTTTGGGGTGACAATTAGAGAAGGAGTATAAAATATTGGTTTGGAAATATATATTTAGTTGATATGTAAATTAGAAATGAATTGTCATATAAAAATCATGTAGAAATTTTAAAATATGGTCCAAAACAATATAATATGAATCTTTTCTTGTTCATTTCGTTATTTTATGTTATTTGAAAGAAAAATTCTTTTTTTGACTTAAGATAAGAAAGTTATGACCTTTTAAAGTTAAGTTTTTTTTTTTTTTTTTTTTTTTAAATGCAAGACAAAGAAAGTGAAATGTAGATTTGAAAGTTTTGAAGTTGAGTCGTCAAAATTCCGTCTGGAGTTATTGTTCCAAATGATGGTTAAAATTTTGAATTAGTATAATAATGTAAGATTTCATCAAAAAAAAAATGGAAAAACCTTGGACGAGTTTAAAAATTTCTTTCAGCCGGGTACAATGTAAAAAAATAATAGTTTTAAATTCAAGATCTCTAAAAAAAAGTAAATAGAATAAGAGATAGACCAAACAAACAAGTAAAATAATCATGTGTTGAAGTCAAAGGTGAAATAAAAGTGATATTGTGCTTTGATTTTTTTTTTCTCTGAAGAAAAGAGATAGAATGGCACTTAAACCAAAAAAAAAAAATTTAGAAAAATAACTTTGGACATATTTGAGAGAGAAAAAAATTCAGCAGCTAAAGTTCTGAGAAAATAATGATTGAGAAGGAAAAATTATTTAGATGATGAATACTGAAAACAAAAATTGATTGAATTAAAAATATTTAAGAAATAGAGAATTTGAGACAAAAAAAAGCTTTGAAAAAAACATTGAGTTGATAAAGCAGATCTTTCTTCATTCATTTTCTTTCATTTCTCGAACAATAACCCAAATTCATTGATAAGGTAACTAATATTTTAGATCTTGTATTAATTTACGTAGATAATGTATTATACGTGGATCTGTGATTGCCAAAAGTTTTTTTTGAAAATTTGCACGTAACTTTTTTTTTTTTTTTGGCTTCATATAAAATGATGTGGGAGAATAACAAGCGTAAGGGTAACTAGGAGATCATAATTAAGTATACACCACTTCATTGTCTCTTCCTATACAGGCGCTCTAATTGGTTTAAAAAAGGTCAATAAAGAGTAAAAAGAAAGAACCCTACCGAGAATATCTAAAACATGAAAACAAAAGGCAATCTAACTAGACTATGGACAAGGAGAATATGAGGTTTGAAAACACAACCTAAATCATTCTTTTGAAAATCGAACTCTAATAAGTTAGACTTTATTAAAAACTTTACTAGTAAAATCCATATAGCTAGACTGGCCTTAGTTTTTACGTGAGGCCGACCCAACCCGACCCAACCCAGTCACACATCTTTGCTTCTTCATCTATTCTCTTTCTTTTTTCCTTTTTCTTTTTAAATGGTTCCCCCTTTTTCCCACTCAATATACGCATGTTACGTTTTTTCTTTTTTGGCTGCTAAGTGTGACTGCATTTTATTTGATGATACGTCATTTTCTAATCACGTCATGCAACGAAAATATTTTAAAAAATACAAAAATAATCAAACGTTACTTGTACTCGTCAAAACTAAACTGACCTTCACACGCCATTAAAGAAATCAATTGAAATTGATGCGTATGCCAATATATAGATGTCTTTTGTATTACAAATATTTTAGTCTCACATGTTTGGAAGAGATCGATTGTCGGCACTTAAAGCGGAAAAATTGTTTGTTTTTTGTTTTACTTTTGGAAGCTCCTTTTAATGGCTTCCTTAACTTAATGCTCATTTTCAGTAAATTTATCAGATCGTTATTTTTATGCTTAAAAAAAAAATGGGAGAGATATATAGGCGTTCCATGTACGTGGTAAGTTGCTTTGCTTTTTTTTTTTTTTTTTTTTTTTTTTTTTGGGTGATCGAATGAGGATCAATTGGTGTCTTCGCTCTCCCAATCAATGTAGAAGTATATAGCTGGGCTCACTGACTTGATAAAAAATGATCTTGTCCTTGGGCATTCATTAGCTAATAGGTCAAGGACTT
>JAFMPE010091864.1:510-14048 GCA_024759925.1 Ficus religiosa
AATTTTATTTAAATAATTAAAAATAGATTTTTAAATTAAAATAACAAAATAAATAAAAAGAAAAAAGTCTCAAAATACTAAAATTTTAGGGTTTTCAATTTTACCAGATTAATCATATTCAAATTCTCAAATCCAATTAATTAACGTCTATTCGCTATGTTATCATCGAATCTTACTAATATAATCATTAATCTTTAGCATTAACAATTTATCTCATAAGAAGCTATTTATCAACTCTCGGTATCAACTCTAAGCTTACCATAATTTATTAAAAATAGGGAATTCATAATACTGAACAAGTTTTATAATTATTTCTAGCTTAAGACAATCTCATGGTAGATTAATTAAGAGCTTATTCAATTATCACTCCTCAGTCTCAAATCAAATACTAAATCATGCAAAAGTTGGTCAGAAATTCACAAGCATTAAGTACAAATTAAAATACTCAATATAGAACTGGAATATAACATTAATCAATTAAAAATAGAAAAAATTAAATAATCATAATATGGATATATAGTATCCCTAAAAAAGAAAATTACTTCATAAATAAAAATTTAAATCCACAAAATAAAAGTTTAATCATTCTTAAATTACAAAAATAAAAAGATAAGAAAATAAAATAAAAAAATCCAGTTTAGAAATGTGACAAGTTTCCAAAAACTTCTCATAAATTTTCTTCTCCATTTTTTTTTAATAAATTAAGATAACCTCTCCCTAATTTTATAAAATACTAAACCTAAAATTTAAAATATTTTTTTTCTTTTTCTTCCTTGATTTTTGGCTTCTCCCGCAGCCAAAAGACACCCAGCACAAAGCCTTAAGGCTCTAATTTAAAGCCTCCAAGCCAACCGCCTTTCCTCTTTTCTTTTCTTTTCTTTTTTTTTTTTTCTATTTTTTCTTTTATTTTTGGCTACAGCAAAGCTGACGCCAGTCAACCCTAGTGGCCCACAAAAACAGGTGGCGAGCGATGACTGGGAAGCTGGAAAAAGTGGGACGCTTGTCGAGATGGCATTTGTTGGAGCTCGCAAGCACACGAGATGAAACTGGAGCATGCCACACCGGATCCGACAGCTGCCTGTCCCTTTGACGCAAGCACAACGACGAGCCTGGCTGGGCGCATGTGTCACATACTTGCCAATGGGCCTCCTCCATGCAGACCTGACGGCCAAGACAGGCGAGTAAGCGCACGTAGATACTCACGTGAGTGGTCAAGGTTGGCTCTGAATTTTCTTTTGTTATTTTAAATCATTTTTTTCACATTTTTATTTCAAATTGTTATTTTTAACTCTCTTAACATAATTTAACCTACGTACTTGAGATAACATATTAAATTTGAGGAAAATTTTAGATAAATTATTAAGATTATAACCAAAAAAAATAAGTTTTAAAATACTAAAATAACTCTATTTTATAAAGTTATCAAACAAATAAAAGAAGACTTTGACGTGCTTCATTTGGAAATTAGCAATGAAAAGCATCTTGATCTATGACCAGAAATTCCCTCCCTAAGTGACGTCTTTGTTTCATCCGGAAAGAAAAGAGACAAATGTCTTATGAAAGAAAGTTCCATAAAGTCACAAATTGTGATAGACATAAAAACTTAGGGTTTGTTTGGTGAATGAGTTTAGTTTAAGATTTTTAAGTTTTAATAATAATTTTTTAGAAAAGATAAAAAACTTTTTCAGAAAAAAACAAAAATCATGATGAAAAAAGTACAATTTAGTTTAAAATGAATATAAAACCAAACAAGCACTGCTATGTACTGCTTTGTTTGAGGTTTAAGTTTAACTCTAATTAAACTGTACTTTTTATCTCAGTTTTTTTATCTTTTTCTAAAAAGTCAACAAAAATTATAATTAGTTTTTGAAAAGTCAACCAATTTCAACTTAAAATTTCATCTCCAACTAACTTAACAAACGGAGGCTTAATATACTACTATAATGTAGTTTTTCTTCGTAAAATTTATAATTTTTTTTTTCTTATTTGATTAAGAATCCTTTGTTATAGACAAGGAATTTTTTCTGTTTTCGTAACTAAATTCCATGCTTTGTCAAAATAAACCTTTGCCGTTAATTGGTGCTTCTCAGCTTTTACATGATCTTACATTGTTATTATTAGTTTTGAGTCCAAATTTGTATACATTTTTAAGTAATTTTCAGCTATTCCGTGTTAGAAGTAACCGAATTTTTCTTTATAGTTGCAAAAATGAAGAATTCAAAGAAACTTGAAGCAAGTTGTTGTGCAGTTGTGGCCTTCTGTAAAAGGCTTAATTCAAAAAATATACAGGAGGATTCTATTTTTCCTCCCGGGACCATACCATACTTCCCTTTTATTTGGTATAGACATGCTACTGTGTTGTCACTTGTCAGAAGTGGCATTGTTTAACCAAAATAATTGTAAGTTTAATGGGTGCCGGTCAAGAGCTAGGGCGTTTGGTTGATCGGTTTGAATTATTTTTAAGTTAGAGTTGGTTGACTTTTTAAAGTTAATTAAGAAATTAGTTGACTTTTAATGAAAAGAAAAAATTTGAGTTGGACCATGCCCATTTTGTTTTGGTAAATATGAGCATTTGAATTTGGCTTTTTTTCATGAATTTATGTGGACAATTTCAAAAACTTATAAGCAGATAGAACGAGAAACAATTGTGAAAAGTTGGAGTGAAAACAAGTAACACGATGATACTATTAACGTAAGAAAGTTGTGTCCATCTAGTTAGCACCGAACCAAACCAAATCGATATGCTTATACTTTAAAAAAAAAAAAAAAAATCCAAGAGTTTTAGAGAATTTGAATACAAAGATGAGCACTCCTTGCCATAATCCATACGTACTTGTTACATTATTTTGGAGTGTTACCGATGGAAGTCCCAATCTCTATGTCCCCCCGATTGAAGCTAAACCTCCCTCTCCCTGGCCTAGGCCAGTCCTCTTTCTTTTATAAAACAAAGCAACACAATGAGACTGTTAACGTAAGAAAGTTTGTTTGGTTGTTTAAGACCAAACCAAATCAAACCGATGCTCTAAGTTAAAAAAAAAAATAAAGTAAATAAAATAAAAATCTTGGAAGACGGCAAGATATTAAAATATCTCTAACTTCAAATGCATTAGAAAATGAAATCTTGGAATCATTATTTTGGTATTAGTCCGAAAGTTCAGAATTATATAAAACACTTGAAACAAAGAATTTATTAATTTATTTTTATTTTTTTATTTTATTTTTTTTGCAATAATATTAAACAGTAAGAATCATAATTTATTCAACTAAGTAGTATTGTATATTGTGGATCAATTATTCATACCTCTTTATGATGGACACATAAGGTTAGAGAATTGAAGACAAATCGAACCAAAATTAAGGAGGGCCAAATTCAAGAATAGTAACTTCTAAATAATCCTGATAGCACGCTCTTAGATCATTGTAAATTCTGAAAGATTGAACTTCATACTCTCATTTATTAAATATTTTCTTAATGATTTAAACATGCTCTTAATAATCCTAAATAGCAATTAGATCAATGCGGAATAAAAATTGGATCTAAATATGTACCTCCCGCCATTGTCTTTTTCCAACACTCAAGGTTATGCGTAAGTGTTTCTTTTAGGGTTATGGTTCTTCTAAACCCTCACCCTCTCTCAGCTAATGGTGTATTTCGATTCTAAATGAGAAAGCAGGCTTAGGGTACCAAAACTGAATTGCTACGTCCCCTTTTATATATTCTTTCCATCAAAGAATCATTCTCGGACGTACACATTTAATGGACGAGAATCTCAGAACGGTTACGAACGTTCTAAAATGGATAGAATGAATATGGACCACATAATGGGTATGTTTCGGTTGTTATCGAGATTTTTGGAAAATCCGTTCGGAAAATCCGGAAACGGAAAAAATCTAATCGAAACAAAAAAAATCTAACATCATTCTCATTGCTGATTATGACAGGCTTAAACCCACCTGAACAATTCAGAATTGAACTCTCAGAAAGGGCAAGCGTAGAAATCAGGTTGTTCAGTTTACAGAACACTAGTTTGGATATTGAGAGGCTTCTAAGTTGGTAACATGTCGAAATTATTAATGCTGCTTCACTACTGGGCACCCTATATCGAATTCGAGACTCAAAAATTCGAAAATTTTGCTCTCAACAAGTCAAGACAATGTTTCACAACCATTTTCATAAGAGTATGGTTCTCGAATTGGGTATCACAGATTAGAACTCAATACGCAACGACCCAAAAGTTTCTAATTGGGATATACAATCCTAAAATCTCCAAGCCCAATGTAATCCGTCCAAAAGTATCATATATATATATATATATATTTTTTTTTTTTATAAATCAAAAGTATCATATTTTACATAATTATTTGTATGGATTTTACAGATTGGGCCTCTAAATTTAGGACTCTGGAATTCTCATTTTTGCACTAGTCTCATAAAATTCATTCCAAGATCTCTTCGACAATAAATTAAATCTTGACACTGCAATCCATTTTAGTAAACAAACTTCAATAAAACTTCTTCAGCGAAAAAAAAAAAAAAAAAAAAGGGTAAAAGTAAAACTCATGTGGTCAAATAGCCTGGCAGATCGTTAATATTGATTATTGATAGTGTGAAATATATATATATATATATATATTTACTTATATACTTGGAAAAATAAAAAATAAAAAAATGCTTCCATATATATAAAGATATAAATTCCTGAATATATCATGTTGGAATTTTCTAAATTCCAACGAATGGAAAAGGCTCAATCCGAAACTAATTCACATATTGGAAAATACTTAATTCAAAAATTAATCCAAAACCCTCAGCACGTATTAAGATTTTTTTAACAAATTTGATAAACATTCCTGATAAAAACGGAGTCTCTTGTTGTGTTAAGAGACAATTCCTTTAGAAATACAAACGGAAGGCAAAACCTTGAATGCGAATTCAACATTGTACTTCTTATGAAGGAGAACATTACTTCAAAAACATTTTCTTCAGAGTTAGGCAGACCGATAACAAAACTTCAAACGTTGTAAAGCCCATCTTGACATCCACAAGAGATAGGTCTTGCAAAGATGATAGTTATATAGAAGAAAAGTACTTGTTTAGGTCCACAGAATGTAACTTCAGATACCAAAACACTGTCTGGATTTCAAAAGCCAAATTTTATCTCTTTCATTTTTAAAAAAATTTAAACTTTAAATATTCATAACTTTCTCATTTCAAGTCGAAATAAGATTATTTTTATGTTAAAATGTTGCAACAACAAGACAAATAAGACAAAATCTATTTTGCATATTTTTCTCTGAATATATTTCAAGCTTTTGTACTATTTAATATATCACAGAATTTTTTCAAAAGTTTTTTCCCCAAATACACATCTATAATCCAACCTTAAAATATCGCCCCAAACAGGCCCTGAAGTTACATATGTAGACCTAAACAAGCAATAGCAACTCTTCCTTGAGATGATGCGCACATTTAATTCCTTCTTAGACAAAGTTGTTCCAAATCTTTTTCTTTAAAAAAAAAAATTTTTTAAGTACGTACTTTTCAAAAACTAGGTATTGGCGCGCAAAAATCAAAACATATAAAGAAATAAAATGATGGCCACTTGAAAAGTGCTGTAATAGACAAAACATGATTTGCATCCATCTCATCCAGAAACTCGTGTGCTATTTTCCAAAGCAGAATCAATTGTACTTCTCTACCACACACCAAAAAAAAAAAAAAAAAAGGAAAATGGAAAATAATAAGAGATTTTTATAACAAGAACAATAAGTTTTTTTAATTACCAATGGCAAAGACAATTTTAGTCATTGGGTTAACTTTTTCAACGATTTGATGTACAAAATATGAGCAGTTTTGTATTGCATGTTGTAAAGTTTTAACATGAACACTCATAGATAAGACCATTAAAAGATAAATAAAATGAACATAACTGCAACTCTTAACGACGGTTAAAATGACAGTGATTATTGTAGAAACTCCCAAAAAGATAACAAACTAAGACATCCTTCTTCTTATCCTTCTATCTTTTTTTCCTTTTTACCTCGCAACATTGTGGATCATGGGATGAGGTGAGAGTTAGGGTTTCCTTTAACTAACTAGTGCAATAACCGAATTTTTACAGGCTCGTAATTTCCTTATATATATAAAGAAAGTTAAGTCCGTATTATGTGTTATTGTGATGTTTCATGGAAATTAGGGATATCAATGTGAAATTCATAATCTGATTATTAGAATATGTTTGAGTTTTTGTAGTATTATAAGACTCAACGATAGTTAATCGAATCAAGTATGAGGCCTTATGGTGAAAAAGGCAAAATCATGATTTATGGTTTTGTTTTGACTAATGAATGAACATGATAGCTTATGACATGATTAAGACAGTACTGCAACATAACAAGCAGTATTGAAATTATAATGTAGCCGACCGTCATTACGGATGCAGAATTGAGAATAAAGATTAGGATCACTCTAGAATAATCAAGAATAATATTTTGAGCAATAAAGATTAAGTGGCTTCAAGTCCTAAGAAAAACCTATACGTTGTCCAGTTATATGTAAATAAATTATGGACTGTAGTTCAATATTATCGGACTGTTGATAGTTAAAACAGTATTGGTACTATCTAGATTATTAAGAAAATAGACTGCATATTAGGAGGGAATGCCAAACATGGCATTACTTGTAGTCCAAGTAATTACAGATAATTATGTAATTTTGGGATTTATTGATTTTATGAAAAGAATTGAGAAGATAAGCATGAAAAGATTTTTTTTGGGTTCAAACTCTCCACATGGCCAGTTGTTTTGGGACTTGGAAGATAAAAATTTTGTGTTTTAAGGCCAAATATGTATTCAAAGAAAGTTGAACAAAAAAAATAATTATGAAAATTTTAGAAATTCCACCTATAAATAGGGATGGGTAGTGAGAATTGGACCATTTAGTTAGCTTCTCATTTTTTTTGGTTCTCTTGTTAACTTTTTCCTTTCCAAGCCTTGGAAAAGAGAGAGAGAGAGAGAGAGTTAGAACAACAAGTGGTGGCCGGTTTTAATGTGGAGAGGAAGAGCAAGGATTTGTCTCATCCAAGGCCTAGAATCACCTCTTTCAAGCTCTAGAGATATATTCTTGATCCCCTAACTAAAATTTTGCTTAGTTTTGGTTTGAGGAATTTAAGTGTTTTTCAAGTTATGCGATGGAAGAGTATAAGCTCATGTTCTCTTATTTTCCTATATTATAGCCTTTAATGGTTGATGTATGCTTAGGTTATCTTGTTTTGCTAACTCTAAGTATGAGTTTGATTTTATATTCTATGATGAGTTTTAAGATTATGTACATGTGATTATGCTCTCATATGTTTAAGTATGGCTTATGTACGTGAGTTAAGAAATTAACCTAAAGACGTAAGTTAGTAAATTAATAAGTTATCAATATTATATTTTTCAAGAATATGAGATAAGTAAATGGTTGAATTTAAAGAATGAATCCAATGCGCTGCATGATTTAGGCTCACGGCCTTGACTGTTTAAGGTAGAATGTGCGGATTTTTGAACAAGAACCAACAAAATACAAATTGCTGGTTTTCTAAAATAAATTGGACAGTTTTCTGAAAACTCAATTCTGAGCCCCTTAGAGGCTGATTTGGAATAAAGTTATAACTGCAAAATTATAGAACATAGAATATCCCCAGGGACAGCATAAACAATTTTTGAAGAAAAGGCTTCAAATGCCTCTGTTTTTAGCAGTTTTCAAAACTGGTCAGTCCAAGTACTGGACACGGCCAGTATCTTTCAAAAGGAAAAACATGCAAGTTAAAGATGGATTTAAGTTTCAGACAAAAATTATAGGTTTCGATGAGATCCACAACTTTCTTGAAGAAAACTTTTCCAAATTCTAAACCAATTAAGAGATAAAGCTGAATTTTCAAAACTGTGCATGAAAGTGGAAATTCCTACATACATACATTCAATTAAAGTAAAAAGTTAATTCGAAATCAGTTTTTAAGGTTTTATGACCCTTTAAAAAAAAAAAGGAACTATGGCTTTACAAAAATAGTTTCAAAGATGTTCGAATTCATTTGAAATTTTACAAATGATTTTTAAACTTTAAAAAGGCAATCTCTAGCATTAAATCAAGAAATACTTGATTTATGGAGTTAAGGTATTTTCTAAGAAAATAAGGCATTTGTGAGAAAGGGAAAAAAAATTCCAAAGTTACTTGAGAACATAGTAACCATTCTATGACTAGAGATGGTAGTCGGTATGGAGGCCGATTTATTGTTTAATAAAGATGTTATAGTTTGTTAAGTAGAAATGCAGAAGAATCCTTACGCTCTATCTGGAAACATGAATATAACATGTTGTCTTGCCTTTTTGGAATGCTAGATCAAGAGCGTATGACAACTTATAAGTACAGCCCCGCCTACAACATGGGCAAAAATGTTTTACTGCTTTAATGTTTTCCAAAACTCATACATTGATTTATATGATGTATATGCTTTATGTTTTATTATTGTGGTATCATGAAAACATGCTCATAAATAATAAATCACATGATAAGAAGAAGACCAAGTTTCGAGTAAGAAACAGTCAAGATTCAAGTTTTCAAGTATGATTAAATCAAACAAGTTTTCAAGTATTAAGACAAATAAGTTTTCTCGTGTCGTATCGACCTGCCACGAGGGCGGGTTTAGTCCATGGTTTGAGTTGAGGATTGGACTGACCGCCCCAACTATTCCAGGGCTGCATGCCACTGTATATACACTCATGTCATGTAAGAGACCCAAAACTAAGTTAACGTAAGAAAGTATAATTGATTCATGTTAAGTCAACATAAGAAAGCATAATCAATTCATAAGAAAACATAATTGGTTCATGCATTTTTTGCTATGATCATTTTGCGGGTTAGAAAGTTGTACTTGTTGAGCGAAAGCTCATTTCTTACGTTCATGTTGTAAGTAAAAAGCCTGCAGCCTAATTGATGGGCCATGAGGATGATGCGGCAAATGAAAGGTAGTGTAAGATACCACTACACAGACTTTTCCGTAAATTCTTTTAAATTATAAACATATACATATATGTTTAAATAATTTGTACCATGCCATGTATGTGATGCTTCAAGACTTCGGTTAAATGTAATGATTATGTGTACCTTTTAATCTGTTAAATAAGTAATGTGTATGTATAGTAAAGCTTACCTATATGGATTAGTTTATTTATGTTGTACTAAAAAAAAAAAAAAAAAAAACTTTATTCTAAAATTTTCAGTTAGCATGATAATGACCTATGTAGTCGGATCATTACAACTAGGATGATTATTTTTAGAGGAATGCTAAATGCAACCTCTTGCACACTCTCTCTCATTAAAACTTGACACGTGTCCATCTTTAACTTTTCAAAAAATCAGATTGCAAAGCTAAATAAAAGGATGTTTTCTGGTATAATATCACAAAAATACCATCATCTGAACAATACCCTGAATAGTTTCATTCGGCTGAAACGCAAGTACCAACCCAGTTACCCAGATCATTTTTTTTTTTTTTAATCATTACCAATCCAGATCAATTAGAGCATTATTGTTTAACAGTCAACACCATCCCTCAAAGGAAAAAAAAAAAAGACTAACAGCAATACAAAAATATGTGTGTGTATTTATTTATATGTATGAGAGTGGAAAGGATTAACAAATCGGAACGTAGTGTTAGATATTTATTAATATCTTAGTGGCCCACGTGACATATTTTAAATAATTGTCTTTTATTTAATTAAAAGGTAATTGTGGTTTAATATATCATGTGCTAAATTTCTATTGGTCCATGTAGAGAAATATTTTTTAATAACTGCACACTATGATGGAACATATAAATAAAAGTCCTGGTTAGGAATTGATCCTCTGTCTACCTATATATCTATAATTCTCTCCATCTGAAACATTGGTCAAACCTAAGGTCAAGAGAGAGAAACATAGTTTCTAAAAGATTTCTCATCTCTAAACAATTTCTTTGAAGTAAATCATCATGGATCAAGGTATGTTCTCTCCAATTGTTCAAGATCTTGGATATTGAGGTTTATGCAAAATTAGGGTTTGATTTGCATAATTAAGGAAATCCAAACATGTGGTTTCAGAGCCTAGTTCAAGATCATATGATTTTCTATTAAATTTTATCTTTTTTTTTTTTTTATGATTGGTTTTTTAAATTGTGCGTTCAATAATTATTGTCGCGGATTTGAATCAGGAGTTTTTCTTTCACGTTTTTCTCTTCCGCTGCGTTCTTGTGCAAATATTGTTCATATCCATTTATACATGCTTACGCCGAATTCATGTCTACGTGATGGACTTTACTGGGCTTTGATTTCATTGTTGTGGGATTAATTTGTCCGCAAGATTATTTTTGTTGTTATGATATATATATATATATATATGTTAATATATATATATATATATTTTGTCGTCATTCAATTTTGAATGTTCTTTAACGTGCCCAAGCGAAGACATATATATATAATCAACTTTATTTTGTTGAGTTTATGCTTGGTCCTTATTGGGAATTGATGATAGAATATTATATATAGATATATATTTATGTTGCCGAATCATGTTTGCTATGAAAGTTGGTTAATCAATTTCAATTATGTAGATACATATGTATATATATAGTGTATAATATACATATTCGATGGTACTGTATGAATGTATATACAAATTAAGATCAATTGTATGACAGCTTTTAATTTACAATATGTATTATAAATGTGTATATATTAATGTTATTATACCCATCAAGTTTGTTCTCTTGGGTTTTATGTTTGATAATTATCGGATTACGTTTGTTCATTATATATATAATTGATATTATATTTGAATTAAGTGTCAATTATATTTTGTTGTTATACTATATTGTTGCATCACCCAAAGGAGAACTTCAATATACATTTAAGTCTTATCTGAATGTTATCTAAATCTGTATTATGTGCTTAAGCTTATGACTCAAAGCCTTAATGTATGAGCATTTTATATATTTTGCAGCATCTAATTCTGTTGCTATCCATTCGCAAGCTTCATCTATTATAAAGTTCAATGAGCTTAATTTTTCTGAAGGGTGTGAAAAAGTTCAGTTTCACTTAGGTGTTCTGGAGCTTGATTTGGCACTACTTACTGATAAGCCCGCTGCTCTTACTGACAAAAGCAGCACTAAAGAAAGGTCTCTCCATAAGGCTTGGGAAAGATCAAATAGACTCAGCTTAATGTTCATGCGGATGACAGTAGCAAACAACATTAAGCCAACAATTCCTAAAACTGATAATGCTAAAGAATTTATGAAATATGTGGAAGATATCTCTTAGTCTGACTCTGCTGATAAGTTAATTGCTGGGGCTTTAATTGGTAGGTTAACTACTACTAAGTTCGATGGTTCTCGTACCATGCATGAGCATGTCACTAAAATGACAAATACTGCAGCAAGATTACGTTCCATGGGATTGAAAGTGACTGAAAGCTTCCTCGTGCAATTTATCATAAACTCCTTGCCTCCTGAATATGGTCCATTCCAAATAAATTACAACACTATAAAGGATAAATGGAACATGACAGAATTGCAAAGCATGCTCATTCAAGAGGAAGCAAGGCTTAAGATACAAGGAATTCACTCAATTAATCTCATGGGTCAGCCAGGAGCCTAAAGAATCCAGGAAAGAAAAAGGGAATGGGCAATAAAGGACCACTAAAGATTAATGAGTCATCTGCCCAAATCCACAAGAAGGAATACAAGAGTGATAGATGTCAGTTCTGCAATAAACGTGGACACTATCAGAAAGATTGCCTAAAACGTAAGGCATGGTTAAAAAGAAAGGTAAGCCTAGTGCTTTCGTACGTTTCGAATTAAATTTAGTAGAAGTTCCTTATAATACTTGGTAGATTGATTCTGGTTGTATCACGCATGTTTCAAATCCAATGCAGGGGTTCTTCACTATCCAAACCATAAACCTAAATGAAAAGTTTGTTTTTATGGGAAACCAAGTCAAAGCTCCAGTTAAAGGCATTAGAATGTATCGTTTGCTTTTAGACACTGGACATCATTTAGATCTTTTTCAAACTCTTTATGTTCGTTCTGTTTCTCGAAATTTAGTTTCTTTATCGAAACTTAATACAGCTGGATATTCTTTTAAGTTTGGAAATGGATGTTTCAGTTTGTTTAAGCATAATTATTTTATTGGTTCTGGTGTTCTTTGTAATGGTTTATATAAGTTGAAGCTTGATAATTTATTTGTTGAGACTCTGTTGACCTTGCATCATAATGTTCGAATTAAACGTAGTTTAGTGGATAAAAGTTCAGCTTACTTGTGGCATAAACGTTTGGGTTATATATCCAAAGAAAGAATACAAAGATTAGTAAAGAATGAAATCCTTCATGATTTAGATTTTACTGATCTTGGTATATGTGTGGATTGCATTAAGGAAAAACACACAAAACACACAATTAAGAAAGCAGCCACAAGAAGCACACAGCTCCTGGAAATTATACATGCTGATATATGTGGACCTTTCAATGTTCCATCTTTTGGTGGAGAAAAGTATTTTATCACCTTTATTGATGATTTTTCACGTTATGGCTATGTCGATTTGTTGCATGAAAAATCTCAGTCAGTAGACACCTTAGAGGTGTTTATCAATGAGGTTAAAAGGCAACTAGACAGAAAGGTGAAAGTTGTTAGGTCTAATAGAGGTGGTGACTATTATGGAAAGTATGATGAATCCAATGCCGTAGTCCATTTGCTAAATTCTTGGAAAAGCGTGGCATATGTGCGCAATACACCATGCCAGGTGCACTGCAACAAAATGGTGTTGCAGAAAGACGTAATCGTACATTAATGGATATGGTTAGGAGTATATTAAGTTATTCTTCATAACCCTTATCATTGTCGATGCATGCTCTGAAAACCGCCATGTATTTGTTAAACAGGATTCCTAGTATGGCAGTCCCAAAGGCTCCTTTTGAACTGTGGACAGAAAGGAAACCCAGTTTAAGGCACCTGCATGTTTGGGGTTGCCAGGCAGAAGTAAGAATTTATAATCCACATGAAAGGAAATTAACTCAAGAACAACCAATGGATTCTTCATTGATTATCCAGAGAGATCAAAATGGTATAGATATTATTGTCCTGGCCATGGTATGAGAATTGTTGAAACTGGAAATGCTAGGTTCACTGAAAATGGTGACATTAGTGGGAGTATGGAACCATGTACCGGGGAAATTCAAGAAGTTAGGGTACAAATTCCTATACCCATGACTTCTTCTCCGGTTATTGTTCCTACAGTTGTTGAACAGTTTGATAACTTACAAGAACAACAAATGAATGACCAAACTCCCAATGATGAAGTTGTTGCCATTGAACCTCTAGTGAATGAACCAAATGAAGTAGGATTAAGAAGGTCTCAAAGAGAAAGAAGATCTGCTATTTCGAATGATTATTTGGTTTATTTGCAAGAGTCAAAATTTGACTTAGGAATTGATGAAGATCCAGTTTTGTTTTCACAAGCCATAGAA
>JAFMPE010091975.1:0-13537 GCA_024759925.1 Ficus religiosa
CTTAATACCCTATTTTAGGTGCTTGATTTTTCTATGGTGGTTTTAAAACTTAATTATACTATATTGCCCGTAAAGACGGTTTTCGCAGTATATTTCTTATACTGCTTATCATATCACAGTACCATCTTATATTTGACCACTCTGGTCAACCTTTGACTTTTTCCGATCAAACTTTGACTTTTTTGGTCAAACTTTGACCAATATGAATTCATGAAATTTCATCATACCTTTTTCCTCAAAAGGCCTATTATGGAGTCTCGTAGCTAATTTACCGAGAACTCAACCATATACTGATAAAATTATGAATTTTGTATTAATATTCATAATTTTCATAAAAATTCACATAAACACATGATATGAACTGTGGATTTCTTATATACAAGAAAATCATGAGTTTGTGAAAATTTTGGTTATTACAAATAAGCTCCGTGGTATAAAACCATGTGATAGCAAGCTTGGTTTTGTCACTGTTGGGCCACATTAGGACTGTAATGCTTAATTTGTAATTTTTATCAATGTTTACTGACCAACTATGTACTTTTTGTTGGTGCACCGTTTATGGCTATTTACTTACTTTTACAAAATATTTTGATGACGTAAGTTGATTGGTGTTATTAAATCCGGCTACCATTAATGTTGACATTTTGCGTCGATAGAACCTCCAATAGAATGTTAAATTGAGGTGACTTTGAGGTGAGTTGGAAACCCCCAGTTCGAATAGTTTTAACTTTTGAAGATTGTAGTTATAAATTTTGCTCACTTTTTGAAAGAAGACAGAAATTGAGATGAAAAAGTACCGTTCAGTTGGAGTTCAGATATGTTTCCCTTCTCAAAAACCAAAAAAATTGTTTAACTCAATTTTTTAACATCCAAACAGGGATCTTTTTTTTTTTTTTTTAAACTTTTCAACTCAAACTTTTTTATTAAACAATCAACTCAAACTAAACTTTTTATCTCAAACTTTTTACTAAACACTCACATTTTAAACTCAACTTAATTTAACTCAAAACTAAACTTAAAAATATCAACTCAAACTTACACACCAAACAGGGTCTATATGTGTCAGTGGATTGAATCTTTTTATCTCATTTTTTTATTTTTATTCAAAATATTTTATGCCAATATTTTATATTTTGTTACATGTCTATTTTGACAATATTTATTTTACGAGTTGTCTTTTACTGCAATTTGTTAAAAACAATACTTTGTGGATTTTGGATAACTTGTAATAATATATCTATTTGGTTCAACATCGAGATTTCTACTGAAATACATTTGTTTATTTTATTGATGTTTAATTCCATATTTTATAGTTGTTATTTGGTGTGTATCCAAAAAAGTATATGAACAACCAAAAAAGTATTTGTTTATTTAATTGTATATCCAAAAACGGTACTAGTAAACACATTTGTATATTTTATTGTGAGTATTTTACAAGGTGCACCGATGCAAAACAACCAAAAAAAAAAAAAGTACGTATCGAAATAGAATTTATTCATTCATAATTCCTAAAACGCATCAATTAAATAGAACAGAAGAACATTTTAATATTGTACTAAGAAACACAAACAAGAAAAAAGACATGTAAAAGCATAAAACCTAATCTAAAAAGCAAAAACATAAAATCAAAACAGTTGATCAATTGACGACGCATGATGACACTGATGATCTTAAGAGCAAAACGCTTTAGGGTAAATACGATCTTGAAATTCTAGTGGAACCACTTAATATAAATGCAACAATATTATGGCCTTGAAGTGAATGTTCCATTTTGCTTCGGAAACCTCTCATCCTTGCATGCCTTCCATTTATTGAATTCACGCGACGACTGACAATTATCATTTTCATCTGTGGTTGGCGGCTGCAGCCACTTGGGAAGCTGCGGTGGGGAGTCCGACCCACTTGGGGCTGGCGTGGAGCTTGACCCATGGGAGCTAGTGAGAAGCCTAAGGGTCCGTTTGGTGAATGAGTTGAGTTTGAGTTGAGATGAAATTTTTAAATTTGAGTTGAGTTGACTTTTTAAAAAGTAGTTATAAATTTTGTTAATTGTTTAAAAAAAGATAAAAATTGATATGAAGAGATACAGTTTAGTTAGAGTTAAACTTTGTTACTAAACAAATCCTAAATTACGTGACCAAGACCAAGAGTAGGACCAGGAGTGGGCCTCTTGGGCACAAGAGGCCAAGCATATGACAAGCACTAGCATAGCAGTACTCAAGTTCAGTGCCTCTCTAGAAAGGTGATAAAATACAAAAACTACTACAACACGACCGTTCTATACATCTACCCGTACAAGTTTGGTGCCACATTAAATCCATTGGTCGAAAACAATCCGAAAGATAAATCTGATAAAATGAAAAATAGTGCACAATCCAATTCAACTAAACACCTCAAAAACATGTAGGAAATCTATAAAAAGAAAGACCGTTAAATCCCTAAAAAGCAAATGGATAATAAATTTTGGAGTCAAGAACAACCATTAAGATTGACGATATTGAATTGAATGATTGGCTAGTTTATCTGCAATCCCATTAGCAGCTTCACGGAAAAAATATGAGAGACCTGAACTATCAAAACTTCCACATAGAGTAAAGAGCGAAGCCATCGGCTACAAATTTTCCAAGGAACTTTATCTGATTTAAGCTTATACAGATTTACCACATAAATGGAGTCACATTTAATCTACAAATTATGCCATTGAAACTCTCATGCATTTTCGATAACCAAAATAAAAGTTGTAAGTTCTGCCCCGCAACGTGGTAGTCCTAACTTGTTTTTGTTCTATTAAGACTTAATCTTGGGTGGTGGAAGCGTTCACCTTTATGTGTATCGGATTAGAAGTACAAGCGAGCACCGGTCCAATGATCGTGCCGGAAGCCTCACGATACCCCCGGGGTGTGGGATGCTCACGATGTGTGGGTATTATTCGAATACTCACAATTAGCCACAACTCAAAAACCAATAGAACTTTTATGGGAGAGGAGAGAGAAAAGTTATCCGAGAAATTTTTAATGAAATATTTCTGATACATAGAATGACAGGTCAAGCATACATTATAGGCTTTTCTCTCCCTTTGATATAGGAGGAAAGATTATCATCGTTAGTTGGTAGATAATAATTCTTTGAATTATTCAGTCTGTCAATACCTTTCATTTCATTGATTTCATTCTCAATAAAATCTTCTCCAAATTACGTTTGACTGTGCATCATTATGGGTGGACAAATTAAACTATCAAAGGCAAGTCCAACATTGGGCTATATTTGTCAATTCACATCATTCCTTTAACTTTTCCAGTTCACAATTTGACTCCCTGGAAATTTCGTGCGCAACTTTAAGAGAGTAAAGTTTTTTCAAATTCAGATATAGAGGCAAACGATTGTTTTGAAATTCAAGGGCCTGAGTGATAACTAATAGGTTAAAAGTTCGAAAGGAAATTTAAAATCTATACTGATAATTTCATTTGCTGGTTGCACATTGAGAGGAATTCTTTTGTGTGTGTGGCTATTTTTATTTTGTATTTTTTACTTTTTCCAAGTTCCTTGAAAGCCAATAGTGCTGTGAGCAAGAGCTGTGACATAGTTATCTCAGTTTAGTAAGTCTTAAACTTCACTAACTCTCTGATTCTTTAATAATAATAATAATAATTATTATTATTATAATAAGCTGTCTTTCTCTCTTCCCCTTTTTCTCTCATATTTCTCATATTTCTCATATACTACGGATTCTCTTTGTGTGGGACTTCTACCGACGCTGTGGCTGGCAAGGGTGATCGGCAGTTCGATAATTTTGACATGGATGGAGTTAGAAGGTCCTAGTTGAGAGTTTCTCTACTAGATCTAGCCCAAAGGGCTTCCAAAGGTTTGGGACCTGGTGAAGCCTTGGTCATCCGATGGTTGGTGTGGTGATCTCTTCCTCTAATCGAGCCAATTGATTTCTTTTGAGTTATGGCTCGTGACAAAGTGGTTGTTCCACAAGGGACGAGAATTTTGCGATCGATGTTATTAATGTTTTGTTTTAATGTTTTAGTTTTAATTTTGTAATAAAGGAGGTAGTTCCCCCACTTCTGGTTTGTTTTGGTGTGTGTGTTTCGCGTGAGTTGCTTGATAACGGTATATATCTATTGGTTCTTTTAGTATTATGGATAGACAAAGTTTGTTACAATCTTAATCAAGAGTTGTATCTCTTGTACCAATGATTGTTTTATTTTTGATATTGGTATTTGTATCCTATTTTAATTTAAATGATAATTTTAAGATAATAATAATAATAATAATAATAATTTATTATAATAATATTAAGTGAGATTTTTAATTATATATATATTTTTTATTTTGACTTTAGGGGTGGAGATATTCCAACTCTACCCGAGACAAGTGCAAGCCCTTTTTAATTATACTTGTAACTATATAAAGTTTAAGGCAAGTTGACAATACAATGATTGAAGAATACTGTTTCTCCATGTGAAAAAGAAAAAAAAAATTCCAACAGTCACCTCGTTAATTGAACAAGGAACCAAACCATGACCAAAAAAAAAAAAAAAAAAGAATTGAAACAAAAAGATAAGAAAACAGTATGCATCCAAACAAAATTTATTTCATAATTCCTAAAACGCCTCAATTGAATAGAAAACAAAATCATTCTAGTATTTCACTAAGAGACACAAACAAGAAGAAAGACATGTAAAACCATAAAACCTAATCAAAACAGCAAAACCATAATATAAGACGGTTGCTCAATAAACGGCGCATAGTGACCCTAATGATACTGAGAGCAAAACACTTCAGGACAAATACGATCTTGAAATTCTTGTGGAAACTGGCTGTAGCAACCGCTTATGATACCGGCGATATAAGTACAAAAAACAAGTCCTGGAGTGAATGTTCCATTTTTGCTTCGATGAAACCTCTCATCATTGCATGCCTCTTCCACTTGATGAATTCACGAGCCGCCCGACAATTTTAAATTTCATCGGCGGCTGGTGGCTGCAGCCACTTGTGGAAGCTGCGACAGGGAGACCGACAAACCTGGGGCTGGGGCGGAGTCTGACCCACCTGGGGCTGGTGCGGAGCCTGAGATCAATGACCAAGACCGAGAGTGGGATCTGGAGTGGGCGTCTTGGGCACAAGCGGCCAAGCATATTATAGCAAGCACTAGCATAACACTCGAGTTCTTCATCTCTGCTTAACTTGGTTTTTTAAGCTCTTAAGCTTTGCTAAATGCCTAATTGATTTGTGATGGTATGTTTTGGCACTCCAATTATATGTATTTATAAGGGATGATATGATAATAATGGCCTCGCTTTCTTGAGTTTCTAAAATTAAATTCAGCCCAAGAGATAAAATTTAAAATAAGCATATTTAATCGATTGAATTTTGAATAGACTTTCTGCATGATAATTTGTAGACTTCGGTGGATATATAGATTTTTTTTTTGAAATATTGGTGGATTTAAATTTAGTTTTCCTATTTTACCACTAATATAGGGTCTTTTTTTTTTTGAAGGAAAATATACATATATATTTTTTTTGAGGTAAGGGATTCGAATTCTACACCTAGGGTTGGCAATTTTTCCTATTAATCCATTAAGCCGTAAGAAGCCGCCTTAAATGGGTTGGGGAAAACCCGATATAAATGGGTTCGAGTTATAAACGGGTTAAAAATTTAACCCGTCACATGTTACGGGGTAGGGACGGGTTTAGGGGTCCCTAACCCTATTTCCCGTTTACCCACCTCGTTTAGTTATACATTATTTTATATTACATATATATTATAGAAGATGTTATATAATATATATATATATATATATATGATTTTAAGTATTAAAATTTAATATATTTGGTATATAAAAAGTTGAATACTATAATTTCAATTTATTTTAAGTCTCATATTTATGCATTTTCATTTTTTAGTTTTAATTTTATTTTCTATTTTTCTTATGATGAAAATATATAATAGGGTTAACGGGACATCATGGAAATACCCCGAACCCATGGCGAGGAAAACCCGTCCCGTTCCCACCAATTTAAAAGGGTTTAGGGGTTGGCATGGGGTGTGTTTTTATTTGCGGGGTGGATTGGCGAGATGACCGCCCCGCCTTGAACCCGTCCCATAACCATCTCTAACTACAGCTTTAGATAGAATGAGATATAGTATTACCGCTTAACTACGCCTATAATCACAAATATAAGCTCTTTTTTGTTTTAGTTGTTATACTAAAGAAAAACTTTTTTCCCATTTTTTTTATTTGAAAAAAATAATTTGTTCCACTTTCAAGCCTGCTGTACTCCATTATTCTCAGAAAACTACAAAATTTAAAAACTGATTATTTTGCTATGAATAAAACCATTATTTTTTGTATTTACACAAGTTTTGATCTAAATAGATATAATCATATTTAAAATGCGACTAACTAGGTGTACCAAAACATTCCAAGTAGGAGAAAAAACATGTAAACAACACATATACTATCATCCTCTAGGATCTATCCAAATAATTCCGGTGCCTCATTAAATCTCTCTGCCAAAAAAAAAAAAAAAAAACCTGAACCAAAGGAAAAAAAAAAAATTCCGACAAAGGTAAAAAAGGTTGCATGATCAAGGGGGAAAAACCCTAAAAAAAGTGAAGGAAACATATAAAAAGGAAGATCATTCATAACCCTAAAAAGTAACAAAAAGATATTTTGGAGCCGAGAACCACCATTGAAACTGTCGGTACTAAAAATAATGATTTGCTTATTTATTTGCAACATCATTAACTTCAAACAAATTATTAGAGACTTTATTCATCAAGACCTCTGTGTAGCGTAAAGAGCGAAACCATATGCTACAAAACTTCCAAGAAACTTTAGCTTTTAATCTTAAAAATATTAATCACATAACTTGAGTCACATTCAATGCATAAATAATGCAATTGAAAGTCCCAAGAGTTTTCAATTGTGAAAATAAAAGTAGCTAGTTTTGCTTCAAAAGCAAATGACATGTTATGAGGGGCAGCGAAACAACCTTTAATAATAGATCCCTACTAGTCCTGAGAACAGCACCACAACCTACAATTCTATAGGCACCTCGAAATTAGTTCTATACATGATGATGATGAGCAATATGTACATATGACCAGCAATAAGAAAAATAAATGCAATAGCTAAATGATGATGAACAATATCGGTCAGCCATAAACTTTGCATTTGTGGATGGAATCCCCCGAGAAGGGTTAGAATGGTAGTTCTTAGTCCTTGGGAGTTACCAAATAAATGACTACTTGAATCAGGATTTTGAGCATAAAGATTCCACTGACCTGGAAAAAGTGGACCTAATCCTTGGGGATGCGACAATACGTCTAAGAAATTATTCCATCGAACGTATTCTCCTGCAGCACCATCCGTATTCACCTGATCCAACCATGAGGCGGAGGCAACCATGCATCTTACCATAACATAGCATTTATGAAGATTTAAGATATCACTTTGGGAATTATTAATGCAAACGATATCAAGAGAATTGGTGCTTTTAACTGTTGTCCAAATCATGACCGTTGCCAACTTTTTTGGAATGATTACGTCTTCGCAAACCAGCTTATATTTAGCATGTCAGATCGACCAAAAAGCATAAATAATCACAGATTTACATAAAAACTTGAGCCTATGGAGTAAACTGAGAGGAAAAAATAGACCTTAAATAATTCTTAAAGCCCGCAGAGAAGTCAAAAGAATGATTAAAAGCATCCGAAATGGTGGTCCAGAGAAACCATGTACAATCACGGTGAAGAAAGAGATGATCAACAGTTTTAGCTAATCTCTATCACATATGCGATAATGGCTAGGGAGAGCCAAACCTCTACGTTTTAAAGCATCCACAGTAGGGAGAAAATGCAATATCTTCCAAACAGTCAGCAATCTGCAAGGAGGGACAAATTTGGACCAAATATATTTATCTCATCTAGTAGAATAATATTAGCACCATAAACATTATTATAAAAGGTATTTGTTAAGACTTCCGATCAGAAAACGGACACCAGACAAGTTTATCATCACCTTGGAGCAACCACCGTTTTAAGAGTATCATTCATAATATCAGAAAAAGCTTCTTTCGAACTATCAGGATACACCATATATTGCCATTTTTGTAGAAGTTTACAATTTTAATTTTCAGGGAATTTTGTAGACACTTGGAAACTCTTAAATATCTGTATCGATGTAATCTCTTTAAAATTTTGAACCATCGACTAAAAAAAGGTGATAATCTTTTCATTTGCAATTGCAATATCGCATCCTTTTTGATTACTTTCTTTTTTCAACCTTTCTATTTAAGCCATCTTCATTATTTGTTGCTCAAACAATAAATACCCGCTATTAGAGGAGGTGAAGAACTACGTAAATGTTTTGTTTTCTTTTTGTTTTTTTCCAAGGAAATTGGTTTTGCCTCTCCTGAACTAGACAATAGACGCTCTGGTGTCTCATCAATCCATGAATAATTACAACTAGAGCCAAAAACATTATGAGCATGAATGAATTACATAGAATTCCCGCATCACTTCAAGTTATACAAAATGTCATGTTCATGTCATAATGACATAAAAAATAAACTAAAATATTGTATACGTAAAAAAATGACATAAAAAAAATAGAGAAAAAAATCAGTATTATTCATCTAATTTTTTTTAATTGTGTGTACATTACATTCTCATAAGAGCTCTTTATATAGATTCAAGGACATAAATTGGATAAAGCTAAAAGTCATAAGTTACATCTATAAATTTACACTTATGGACTGTTAATTAGGAGATTATCAAAGGTTTTGGAATACCAAACACAAAGTGGAGATAGTGTAATTCATGAGGGAATTTGGAAGATGAATTCACACTTAATGAATAATTAAAATTATTCATAATACTCCTTAAATGTTCATCGCTTAAAAAATACCTCATTAAAACCTTATTCGGTTAAAATCCTGTGGGAAAAAAATATCCTAGTGAAGGGTAAATAATATATCATTTTAATAATACGCATCTAAAACTACTTCAGTAAAAACCTTGTCAAGAAAACCCAGTGAGACAAAACCTTGACTAAGATCAGAAAAGAGTACAGTACGTATTACTTTACTCCTCATTTCAGTATCTATGGTTGACTTAACAATCATTAATTTGATGTGAACTACTTGAATTAATGCATTATATACTATCAAAATATAATTGTTCATTCATTATATATGAGTACCTCTACTCGTATTCTTTTTAAGTTCCTTTTACAAGGAACTTATGATCACTATCTTATAATTTATATTCATAAATTTGTATCTTCTCATGTGGTATTTATTTATACTTTACAGACTTTATATTCAAACCATTTGGACTTCTAGTCCATGTAACTTCGCATCATTGAGTAATTATCACTTGAATTTACGTGTTTCATTCATTGGTCAGTCTCATCAACGTCCATGTCTTCCGACGAAGTATATATATATATATATATTCAAGATTCTCATTTCCTTCTTCGAATATTAATAATTTTTTGCATTTATAAATTGGCGACAATAACAATAATTTTATTACAATCCCCATATATGGACATAATTTATTGATTTCTCTTTCTATTCAATCTTTCTAAATTTCAGGTATATCCATTGAACTGCTTCATGAGTCCAATAATTCTAATAATATTCTGAAAATAGCTTACCTCTAACAAGAGCGTCAATTTCTAATGTCAATAACCTTTTATGATTATATATATATATATATTCTCTTCATACACACAAGATCTTTAGGAGTATAAATGAATTATATTTCTCTTCCAATAAATATAATATTTTATACCAAACAAGTCTTCAACACATTCAGGCGTGTCTTAGACTGATATTGGCGATGGGAGAAGTGAGTACTTTGAGAATTCTGTAATAGGTTCTGGTCACGCTAGTAAAAATTATAAAAATTATAGATTTGACGACGGTTATTAACCATCGTGTAAACTTTACACGATGGTTATTTAACCGTCGTGTAATCCACCATCGTAAAATGTTTTAAGATACCACGATAGTTAATAAACCATCGTGGTATCTCAATATTCCATGACGGTTCACACTGTCGTCGAATAGAGAAAAAAATGGAGCAAATTTCGCTAAAGTGAGAACTTTACATGACGGTTTCTGTAAAAAACCGTCATGTAAAATCCATTTTACACGTCGGTTTTTAACAGAAACCGTCGTGTAAAGCTCACTTTACACGACGGTTTTTAACAGAAACTGTCATGTAAAGTCCAGTATAAATTTAAAAATAATTTGGCATTTTTTGGTGATTTCTCACTGGTGGCCTAACTTGTGTGTTATCAATATACAACTCAGGATATGATTGACAAAATATTAGCTACATTATATCAAATTAAAAAAATCATCCATTACATCACCAATTTACATTTCATAATTTATGAATTGCATTACAAATTTTGTCCATTCTCCCCTAATCAAATCCATATAATCCCAAGTATAATATTCTTTTCTTTCAAGTACGGTAATTACATTCAACATTATGTCCTTCATAAAACCTACAACAAAATAACCACATTCAACACTTCCCTCTTGGTGAGGACAAGGACGATCCGAGATTTTTGTTTTATAGTCTCGTCTCCTTTTAATCCCTTCTCTGGCTATAAGCTTCCAATCCATTAAGACCCTAGCAAGTTTGCAAAATTCAATATAATTAAGATGCATACCATTAAGATTAAATCAAACAAAATTCCATTTTGACATTTCATCGAGCATGTGGTGGGCGGAAGAAAAAAATGCGTAGAAAATTGTGTGTTCGTAGATCTTAAAATGTCAAAAAATTACACAAAAGATTCGTCTATAAAGAGCAACGATAAAAAAAATTGAACAACAATAAATACACAAATTACATTCCAAAAAATTTATTAAAGAATTGTGTGTTCGTATTTTTGTTGGAAAACAAGAAATTGAGCATCATGGAAGTCACCTTGCCTTTCTTTGATACAAAATAGTTCACAGCCTTGATGGGAAGACAGGGTGGCAGTGAAGGTGGCGACGACAGCGGCGAAAAAAAGAGAGAGAGGGGAGGGCAACGGGAGAATGAAGGGGAGGGGATGGCTGGTCAAATGAGGAAGATGGGAGGGCGGGCGGCGTCACCAGGAGAATAAGAGAGAGGGTAAGGCAGTGGTGCTGTCGACGGGTGGGCGAAGGAGATAGTGAGTAGGATAAATCTTTGAATGGTCGAGAAGGAGAAAGATAAAAATGATTATAAAGGATGAGAAAAGTGGATTTAAGTTAAGATTTACGCATGAATTTCAAAGCACAAAATTCCAAATTTTTAGAGTGATTTTTGGAAGATTACATAACAGTTTCTAGAAACCGTCATGTAATCTCAGAGATTACACGACGGTTTAAAGAAACCATCTTGTAATCTTCCGAAAATCACTCTAAAAATTTGAAATTTTGTCAAGGGTTTAAGCGCAAAATTTCACGAAGTAAAAATTTGAAAATTGATTTTCGGAAGATTACACGACGGTTTATGGAAACCGTCATGTAATCTCGGAGATTACATGACGGTTTCTTGAAACCGTCGTGTAATCTTAATCGGAAGATTACACGATGGTTTCCCTAATCGTCGTGTAATCTCGGAGATTACACGTGTAATTTTCCAAAAATCACTCTAAAATTTTGAAATTTTGTCAAGGGTTTACGCGTGAATTTCACGAAGTAAAAACTTAAATTTTGATTTTCTGAAGATTACATGACGGTTTCCATAAACCATCTTGTAATCCTATGAAAATCGAAAGATTACACAACGATTTCCATAAACCGTCATGTAATCTTATGAAAATCATAAGATTACACGACGGTTTCCATAAACCTTTATATAATCATATGAAAATCGGAAGATTACACGACGGTTTTCATAAACCGTCGTGTAATCTCTAGTTTACATGACGGTTTCAATAAACTGTCGAGTAATCTCCGTCGTCTAAGTCAACTTTTGTAGTAGTGTCATGGAAGAAAACAGTCAACTGTAAATCAAGCTATGTTATATATTTTTCATTTTGATATTCTATCTCAGAAAGCTTCAAAATATCTAAAAAATGATAAAACCAAGCCTGATGTTACATGTCATCACAAGATAAGAGCCCGCATGGATCTAATTTGATATTAAAATATATATATATATATATATATATCTCTCAAAATCATTTTGAATCCATATATGCTGTGCTATGTTTGCATTAAGTTTTCTCTTCTACATTTCCTTGGCAAAAAAAAAAAAAAAAAAAAGAGAGGCGTCTAACCTCAAAACTGAATGTCTTCCGTTGCCATCTATATTGTTTAATTTCAGCGCACAGGAGCCGAAAAGAAAATGACAACAAAATGCACTATGAATCCAGCTAGAAGAATCCCTCCATAGATGTAAGCTTGTGAAGACTGCACCGGGTATTTATACTCGATTTGACAACACCTCACGTTTTCGCCTTCGCTCGCCAATACATGCTCTACATACCTGCGTTTTTCACCATATTTCCGCAACTATTAGTACAGAAAAGGCAAACCACAGGAGAAATTTAATCATGGGAAGCTTCACTGCAATGCTACAAAGAAAGTAAGACGATCTGTGGCTTACTGCTGCATAAAAAAGGAGCTTTGGAAGATTCTGGGCTGTTCAAATGCGCGTCTTGTAAGCAATGATCATAAAACAATGAAGATAAATCTACTAGTTGTTCCTCAAGATCCTGTTGTTTATCGTGTTGTTAGAAACTCAAAAAAAAGTATTGATAAGTGACACATGACATATGCAATTAGGAATATCTTACGTCCACGAATTTCTCCAATCGTTCAACTAACTTTGCGGAAATGGTTCTGGCAAGTTGGGTGGCCTTTTTATATAAATTTTCAAACCACAGTTCTGTAGTTGATTTGTTCTTGTTGCACTGCACTAGTTCACCAAGTGGGGTTTTCAGATACTCGGCTGTAAAAGTTTGTACGGCCTGCAAGGGTATGCAGTACAACATGAGCATCAAAACATAAAACATAGTGAATCAGTTGGCAAAAAAATAAACACCTGTGATGTCTCACTTATTCTGCCAAGCGCGGAATCTACACGTGCACATATTTTTTTCCTCTATCAACCAAAATAGAAGTGCTGGCAACAACTGTTAGATTACAAATCATGTCTGTAAGTTCAAAACATTAATGGCCATGCAGAGATTTCGAGTTGAGAGATGCCTTACCAAGGCAACATCTTGAAGCATTTGACTGACTTGAGTTGTATTGAAGAATGGTCCAAATGGATGACAACCAGCTGCCCGAAGCCAATTCGCAACTGGCCTTTGCTGCAAATGAGAAGCCTTCTGATATGGTGCACTCAATCCTCCCACAGCTGAAGCTAGTCCTGCCGATATTTGGCGCTGCACCTGCGATCGATGGAAAGGCGTACCTTCTCTCCGTTTCTAAAAAAAAAAAAAAAAAAAAAAAAAAAAACAGCATATATAGAAAGACAATAAAGAAAGGATTAATAATCGTGATGCAGACAGATGCCCACCCCTCCT
>JAFMPE010092086.1:0-13535 GCA_024759925.1 Ficus religiosa
GAATGGCGGCAGCCGTAAGTCCGGCCTTTTTTGTCATCATTGCCAACATAAGCATGAATTCAAATTCAATTATAGGGCAAACAAAGAGCATTGAAAATGTACAACTGATTCAAAAACCAAAAAAAAAAAGAAAAAAAAAAAAACCCCTCAAACTGGAACATGATCTAATAGAAGCGCATTTCATTGTAGAAATATTTGAAGAGGACGATAATAGAAAGAGAGGGAATGTACCAGTTCCTTTGGTCTTCTTAGGGAAACCGTACTCCACCACAACGCCTATTAAGCTTACTTTCTGATTGATGGAAGCCATGGCGTCCCTTATCTCAAGGAACTTATAGTCGTCTCTCTCCCCCATCTCTCTCTCTCTCTCTGTGGACCTGATTTTCTTATTCTAGGGTTTTGCAGAAGAATAGGTTTTCTTGAAGGGAAAAAGAGCCGGAGCGCGTTATTATTATTATTTTTTGATATAGACCCAGAGCGTCTTATGGCTTAGGTTATTTACACAAATCACACTGAATCATACTAGTCCGGTTTTTAGTTGTGTTTTTCTAGGGATGCTTGGAATAACAATTTTGATTTTAATTTTTTAAATACTAACTCATGTATTCTATTTTTATTCATAGATATAATTGATTAATCTGATAATATCTTAAATAATTACTACGTAGGTTTTACTCACAAATTAATATTAGAATTGGTGTCCTTAATATTTTTCATTTTTTTTAACTTGGAGGTAGATAAATTTAAACTCTACATTTTTAGGTGAACTTAGGTGTGATATTACCGTTAATTTATGCTTGCAACAACCGGTTTTTAATTATTTTGTATCACACAAATTTTAATGAAGAATAATATTGTAATTAAGTTTTAAAAGAGAAACTATATCTTTAAAATGGGTAAGGTTATGATAAAGTCTCATTTAGCCTATTGGTAAAGCTTTTTTTATAGACCGTTAATGAATTTTTAACAGCTTAGATGTTGTTTATGTATGGTTATTATAATGTATATTAGCTCATGATATTATTACTATATACTAAAAGGGGGTTTTACTGTTTTTTCTACAGTTGATGGATGATTTTACCCCTCGTTTAGGGTTTTTTTTTTAAAGGACCCATAGGGAGTCGACGGTTTTACCCTTTTGTTACTGTGTGGACGATTCTATCCTTTTGAGTGTGGCTAAAGTTGGCTTTGTCTACAGTGGATGGACTTTTACGTCCTCTAAACCCTAGCTTTTTGTCTTTTTTGTTATCTCCGTTGCTCATCCCTTCTTTTCACATTCTCTGTACTGTTCATGTTATTCTCATTCTCTATCTCTGCACTGTTCTCTCTCTCTTCTCATTCTTTAGATCTTAGCATTAGCATTTTTTCTGCCTTGCTCTTTCCGCCATTTATTTTCTCTCTTCATTATTCATTTGCTTTTTTCATGTGTTTGTTTTCTCCGAACCCTCAGTTTTGATTTTTATTTTTATTTTTTCTTATCACCAGTTTAGTTTTTATGTCATTTTCTTCATTTTCTGTTGTTGTTCGATTTTTGTTTTCGAACTTTAGATTTTAATTTTTGTTGTGTTGTTTTTTTCTTCATTGTTGTTTCTGCTTGGTTTTTTTTCCCCTTTTGTTGTCTTTTTTTTTCCCCCCACTATTCATTCTCTCTCTTGGGTTTTCCCTCCTCTCCGAACCTTAAATTTTGATTTTTTTTTTTATCTCTGGTTTATTTTTTCTCTCATCTTCTTTCTCTATTGTTGTTGTTTCTTTTTTCCCCTTTTTTTGTTTATTTTTTAAACTTTGTTTTCAATTTTTATTGCTGAAATTAAACTTTGTTTTCAATTTTTGTGGTTGAAATTTATACTCTAATTTATATTTTGTTGTTTATTTTTTATTTTTTATTTTTTGGGTTTCTAGTTGTGTTCTCCTTATTTTGATTTTTTTTTTAATTATTTTTATATTCTTTTATGCATGTAGATGATTGAACAAAAGTTTTTTTTGCTTTCTTTTTGTTATTATGATTATTTTTTTATATGTTCTTTGAGCTTTTGGCCAATTTTTTTGTTTTTCCTTTTTTTTTTTTTATTATTTCCATTTTTTTTTTTTTGCTTTGCATGTATATAATCAAAGAAAAGTATTTTCCATTTTGTTTTTTCTTTTGTTTTTCTTTTTATTATTATTATCATTATTATTTTTTACTTGCATTTATATGATTGAAGAAATCATGGAAACATAATGAAGAGCAAAAAATTAAAGAAAGAATAGAGTATATTTTTGTTTTTGTTGTATTTATCTTAGTAGTTTTTCTTCTTCTTCTTCTTCTTTTTTCTTTTTAGGTTTTATATATTGATTTTAATTTTTGATTTTGTTAATTTGTTTTTGTAGATTGCAATAATAATGGTACCAAAATGGTGGATTGGTAGTATCAAGCGACAGATTGAAGACTTTTTCTCTGTTATGTTTATATTTCTATATTTTTTTCCCTTTTTTTTCCCTGGGGTAATATTTTGTTGATTTTGTTTTCAAATTTAATTTCTTTATTTTTTGTGTTTCTGATTTTCTATCATATTTAGGATCTGCAGTTTGCTCTTCATATTGTGAATTTTTTTTTTTAATGTTGTTTGATTTTGTTAGTTTTTGTGTGGTATTTTAATATCATTATTCTCCAATTTGTTATGTTTCATTTATGAGAAATTTCTAATTTTATTTATTAACTTTCTAGGCTATGTTTTTTTTTTTTTTCCTACTGTTTAACTACATTTGATCGAATTGCTAAGTTTTGTTATTATCTAAGTTTGTAGATTTTTCATTTCATTTGTTGTTACTAATTTGTTTATCTAATGTATAAGTCTCTTATTTGCTCTAATTTTATTATTTATTGTAAGTTATTATGTTTTTTGGCTGTTTTTTTTTTTATATAGATATAACTTTGTTTTATATCTATATTCTATTGTTTGGTTCTATTTAAATGAATTGTTGTAGTTTGCTACTGTTTGGGTTTGTTCATCTTTAATGCTATTTGTTCTCTGTTGCAATTGTATTTAGATACGTTGTTATGTTTTTGCTGATCTGTGCAAGGTGTTTAATGGTTCTAAAATAAGTCTTTTTGATTTTTGATTTTATAGTTTCATGCTTTTTTTGCTGATTCTATACAGATCTCATTATGTTTGATGACTGCATTGTATCATTTAATTACATTTAAATGAATTGTTAGACTTCTCTATTGTTTAGGTTTCTAGATTTTTCATATTATTTTTTATCTACAGTTTCTAAACTCACATATGTTATTGTGTTTTTGCTGATTTGTCCTGGACATTTAATGCTTCTAAATTATCTTCCTCTAGCTGTAATTGTACTATTTGCTGTAACTCTGTGATTTACAGTGAGATCATCAGCTTGACTGAATTTTGTTACACATGTAACTTTGTCATTAATGCTTCTAATTTACTTAAACTCTGTTATCTGTTATGAGTTAATGTGCTTTTCTCTGATGTTTTACACATATAACTCTGTTGTACGTGTAAAAAATTTGTTTTCTTTCTCCTTCACTGGCTTTTTTTTTTTTTTTTTTTAATTTTGTCAATATTTTATTTAACAGATTTTCCCTTATAAATAAGGTCTCTTTTCATTTATTGCTTTATTCTCATACTTTACCATTAGTACCTCTATTACATCCTCTTAATTACTCTACTTTGAACCTTCTTTTATTGTTACTTGAGATCTTTTATTTTGTTCTTTCTTATCTTCTAAAGACTGATCATTTTCATATATCCATTTCTGTGGAAAGGTGCTTGTTTATTCAGGTACTTTTCTCATATATGTCTCTTAATTACTATTGACTATTATTTTATTATATTATAATGATGTGCTATTTTAATTGTTAATGTTTACAAAAGATATTACTATTCTTTTGTTCAATTTGTTTATTGTCAATGTTTTCTCTTTCGGTTTCTTTGTTGATTTTATATTCATTTGTTTTTTTTTAATCTGTTTCTTTAATATTTATCTACTTTCCATCTTATTTATCTATAGTCATCACTCTTACTATTACTATTGATACATTAATACTAATATACAACATAATAAAAGGGTCTGAAAGATACTGTTTTTATTACACTGCCTCGACATCTTTATTATTACTAGTTTAGGTACGTGTGTTGTGCGTGTTGAGTCATGATGAAAATTTTCATAACGTTTGTATGAAGAAATATTTTTTAAAGATCATAAAAAAGTATAGATTAATGAACAAAATAGAAGAGTTAAACTTCATGATTCAATCATAATATGTATAATAATAACAACATCAAACATTCTAATATATAAGATAATAACACACAACTTATTTGTTATTTATTTTCCAAAACATACAGAGTTGCATTTTGTTAACTCAGAAAAGGTTTTAATCCCATTGTTGGCTCATATCAAGAAGAGATCATTGTTGACAGATACATTAGATAATAATTAGCCAAAAAAATAAAGCAATCTCTTCATTTCTCAATAAGATTGCTTTAGAAATTTACTGACTTCATTTCTCCTTTAGTAAATCATCTTTCATGGAAATTCCTTTCAACGTTAGTTGATCTGGTTCATTATCAGAGTGACTTGATGGAAACATAGTTCTTTTAACTTTGGTCTGAAATTGTTTTTCTGCTCGAGTATTTGTTTGAGGAAGATCTAACTGAAGATTGCTGATAGAAATACTTTCTTCGGTGTGAAGAATTGAATTCAAGACTGAAATAATGTTATTTTTATAGTCATAGGTGTTGCACTCAAGCCTTTTTACAGATTTTAGATAAAGTATGACCTCATTTCAGATGATACTTGAATAATTTCAACAACTTTCATAGTTTTGCCCTTTGAGAGAGAGAGAGAGAGAGAGAGAGAGAGAGAGAGAGAGAGAGTAAAGATAGTGAAATATTCAAGAAAATAGAAGAAAAGAAAAGGATGAGAAAAAACTATTGTGTATCATACCATGGTTATTTCTTCATCAATGTCTTTGCATTACACTGAAGAAGTTTTTCATCTGATTGTCCAAAAACTGTTATTTTAATAAAGCTCAAAGAATCTTGTAAATTCAACATTTGCTCTAGCTCTATAACAATAGTGGAGTATAGGAATTCATAAATATTTATGAAAACTTGAGTAATGTTTATAGATTACAAGGTTTTAACTACAATTCTAGTTTTAAAAAGAAGAAAAAGAAAAAAGAAAAAAAGATGAGCATAATATGATTTCAAATTCAGTTACTATCATTGACTCTATTCTTTGCATACAACTCACTTTGACATTGGTTCCGAAATTCCCTATTTTCCTCATACAAACTTCTATGATGCTTATTTGTTGAATCTTTATTGCCTTGACTTAACTTTATTTGGTCTCAAAACATCAATTAATGTGAAGTTCTCATTCATCATATCTTCAATTACGCTATACAAATCTTAAAACATTGCAATTATAAAAAAATAATTGGAAAAAGAAAACTACAAAAGTTTTGAGTATATGACAATGGAGAAAAAGATAAATCAGAAAAGAGTCATATATGAATATTTTACACATACATATAAATTTATATGCAGAGTCACACACATAAACATACATGTGCAAATAGAGTTTAAAAGCAAAAAGTGTATTTTCATAAACATTTTTAGGTACGAACGATATGGTAGCGGCAACATATAAACCTATTTGTTCAACGTTTTACAGCAAAATTAAGTGAATAACATGGTATAAGTATTCATAAATACAAAAAACTAAATTTATATTTCATTTTATTTTATTTATTTGTTTGTTTATTGTCTGTAATCTATATACTAAAAGTATAAGGAGGAAGTTGACAAGAAAACTACCTCACGCTACTCTTGAACTTGCATTGCTTTTTTCCACTAAAGAAAATTAGATAAGTTTTATGTGCATAACATGCATAGTCTGTGACATAAAATTCTTTGATATTCTCACCACCATAAATTTCTCAGTTGTTTATCCTTTCAATTGTTACAAAACCCACAAAAACATATAAACAAATAAGAAGTCAAGTATAAATATCTTCGATCATGTACTTTTTAAAAAGTTTATGTGCTCATTTGTTACATTTTTGAAATTAAAAAAATAATTAAAAAAACAACAATATCATCATCTTAACTTTATCTAAAGTAGTAAGAAGTGATTCATTAATAAGTCCTCTTCTTAAAGCTAGAGGATCGAGGAAAAGCTACGCTTTACATCACTTCCAAAGTCATGGTTACATGCAAATACATACACTAAAGTTATATCAAGAGATATTTTATATATATTTCTTCATAGTAAAACACAATTAGAACAGAGTACGTCAAAAGGAAAATAGTATTTTAGTTACTAAGACATATTCTCAACATTTAAAATCAACACACATATTTATGATTTTTACACATTATGAACTCCAATCACTTAACTAACATAAGCTTATAATCATTGCAAATAGAACGTTCTTCAACATGAAATTGAGAAGTAATGCAAATACACATTCAAAAGCAAGGCAAGAACAGTCCTACTAATTGCTAATTGTGCAAACATTTGCTTGAATATAATGTACATATCTGTTTAGATTATGCTAAGTCACTTGAAGGCTCCTAGTTGAGTTTTCTAGAATGCAAGAGATCAATTTCAATTCTAAGTTGTTATTTTGTAGTTCCTAAAATTTACACATTTTGGAGAGTTTCTAAAATGCATTATAGTGATAAATCTTGCACAAACTAGTTTTGACAAGATTGCTTCTGCACAAAACAATTTTTGCATATCATTTTTTTGTTGTGCTAACAGGGGTTTACTGTGACGCCCTAGAAATTCATCAACTTGATTCATGAATTATTATTATGGATTTCCTTCATTAATATACTTCTAATGAATTATTTTGTTGAATATCAAATTTTAAAATCATAAATGATTGTTTATGTATCATCAGTATGATGATGTTGATGATCTAGCAATGTTGAATTTCTTTATTTACATGAGAAATTTTAGATACATAGAAGATGAGTTGAATGACATATAAATTTATAGAAAAAAAATTTATTATGTCGCATTAGAGGGATAAATGTAAATTTTAGGAAAAACCCCGATTTTTATTAGTAGGTCAATTTAATGATCTCAGTATTATTTAAGTCATATCAATATTTAAGTTTTGAGAGTATGATTGGGAAATTAATATGTCATATAGATAGAAGATGTATAATTAGGATTCATTGTTATAAAATCCAAAGGTGGAAGATTGATCAAGAATTGTGCTTAAATTTGAAATCAATGGTATAGATTTTATGTTAAAAACTCCTAGGCAAATCAATGGCCAAGTTTTAGATGATAAGTGACAAATGAGAACTTAAGGTAAGAATTGGTATGATGAAAGATCCAATGGATGAGAATAAGGGTGACAACCTTGGATCAATAGTGGAAAATTGGAAAAGAGAAAAACAAAATAAAAATAAGAAAGCAAAAGGGGGGATTCGGATTCTTTGTGGTCAAAAGCAAGAGGAGATTTGAATAAATGAAAAAAAAAAAAAAAGGAATGTGGTGGCATGCAACCCTATGTAAGAGATGACATGGTTTAATTTGACAAGTTGGCCCAAAGAAGAGACAAATAAAAGTGACCCCTTGTTTCCACTTCGTTAAACAAAAATTTCACACCAACTCTCTCCCATAATTGGCGGCAATACAATGAGAGAATCAATACAAATTTTTCATTTTTACCCCTCAAAATACAACTTCTTTAAAGTAAATGTTGGCTGAAAACAAACCCTTCACATCTTATTTTATTCTCTCACAAGCTTAACTCAAAAAAAAAAAAAAAAAAAAAAAACCTAGCTTCTCTAGCCACCACCAAGCTCAAAACAGAAAAAAAGAACTACCAACACTATTCTCCATCTCCAATACCCCTCTAACACCCTCCTCCCTCCATTTTCAAGCTCCAAGCAACCCCGTTACTAAGTTTGAAGAAGTGTGAAGCGAAGTTAGAGGATGTTTTACTAGAGGTAACCTAGTGGTATTCTTTGTGTACTAGTCATTTTTAGATAACTAAAGCATGATGTTTAGTTGGAATCTTAATTTTAGACTTCTTTTTACCAAGGAAAAGGTTTTGAGAAAAACTTTGGAGGTCCAAGATCTTAAAGGATCCACGGAGTATTTCGGTAAGATCTACGAATTTCTTTCAAGCTTGTAGTTGTTGTGGTAATATGACATGCATTAAAAACTTTGAAATGAAAAATAAATCATATGATAAAATTCTATAGAAGATAAACTTCATTTTAGAATTTATAATCACTTGTTTTGTTTTTGTATGTTTAAAGTTATGAGCATTTGAATTTGTGACACAAAACTAGAGAGAAAATGAACCTCTGGGGTAAAGTCTAGAGAGAAAATGAACCCTTTATTCTCAAAATTTTGGATATAAGTTATATATCTAAAAACTAGATTCTTTAAGCTTTCCAACAAGATATCATATGCCTTAAATGGATAAATGTGCAGTTTTTGGTGAATTTTATAACTTTAGACTATGAACCGAAAGCCTTTACCGGAACCCTATACTAGCCACGGGTTTTGTATATTTAGGGTCAATAAAACATAATATTTTACAAAACTATTCTCAGTATATGAACTAGACAGCATAAGCTTTCCAATGGCATATCTCTTTCCTTATTTGGGCTTGTAAGTGAATTATTATGATTTTTCTAAATTTACCCATAAATCTTGACTTGTGGTATATATGTGGGACTAATAGTAACCAAACCTGAGTTTATAGTATGAAGCACTCAAATACTAAAGGAAAGAACTTTACGGCTATAAAGTAGACATCTCAAGCTTCAAAATGAGATATCATACGTTTAAAACGGATATGTACATAAATTTTAATAAATCACATAACATTATATTATAATCAGGTAAACTGAGAATTAACTAGAAGACACTTAGAAATACGCCCACATTAATTTTAAAATGCTTGAAATCTTAGAAAACAAATTATAAAAGCAAAAACTAGATACTTTGAGCTTTCTAAAGAGTACTCAAATGTCCAAAACAAGATTATACTTAAATTTAAATAAATCTTACAAGTTAAAATCCTACACCAACAAAATGATAAAACATTAAAATGTGACATAAGGGTAAGTCATAACATACGGACATATTTAGTTATGAAATGAGTTAGTATTAAGTGCATGATCAAATAATTTGAAAGACCTTAACTTTATAAAGTTGAACCACAAATTTTTAAATGGGCTAAGATAAAGTATACTAGAGGATTATTGTATATATACCAAGAGACTACCTTAGCCCAACTAAATGACCATAACTAATGGGATTGGACCTTACAGGCCTAATATTAGATTGAAGGTATACACTCAGGTGATTCATTGTCACCTTGATTGATTAATTAATTAAGAAATAAATAAATAAATAAATAAACTAATAAAGATATAATAAAATATAATTATGCTAAGAAAGTTAATTAGTAATTAATAAAGTAATTAATAAATAATTGATTGATTTTAAAAGTTAGTAAGTGATAATTAGCTGTGTAAGTAAGATTGTTATGTTGAGTAACTACAGAATTATAATACATGATTCATTAATCATTAATCATATATATAATTATTAATATAACTATGTACGATTAATTAGAGATTAATCAAACATTAATTATTAGAATAATCTAATTATTATTAGGGTTAATTTCATTTTTAGCACTCCTAGGATAAATTATATTAAATACAGCACCACTTTTTTTCCCCTTCAGTTCTAGTACTGCCACGTCAGTTTTGTCCCTGATATGTGGGGCCTAGCAGCATTAAATGTATGCAAATTTTCAAGTTTACCCTCATCTCCCTCGGATGCCCTAAAGAAATTTTCAAACCAGCATCTACAGTGTTTTAGAGAGAGAAACTGAAATCTAGAGAGAGAAAGAGTTACAACCGGCTGGAACCGCTAGGAAACCGTCCAAAACCACCACAAAAGCCCTTTATAAACCACTTGGAGGTCTAAGAATGTCGAAAAATCTTAAAAAACTACTCATGTTGAAAGCCATGAAATTCACTGAGAAAAATATTACTTAAAATACATAAAATTAGTATTTTTACCGGATTTTGTAATATAAAATTTAGTGCTTTGGTTTATATAAATATTTGGGTGGTCATAACAGTTATGACCTCTCTCCATATCGTGAACAAGAGTAACGGTCATAACCGTTATGACTGCCTGGTCATCACGGTTATGACCGGGTGGTCGATATCGTGAACAAGAGTAACAGTCATAACCGTTATGACCAGGCGGTCATAATGGTTATGATCGGGTGGTCGATATCATGAACAAGAGTAAGGGTCATAACGGTTATGATCGCTTCTCTATATCGGTCACAAGAGTAACGGTCATAACTGTTATGACCACCCAATCATAACGGTTTTGACCGCTTCTCTATATCGGTCACAAGAGTAACGATCATAACCGTTGTGACCAGGTGGTCATTATGGTTATGACCGAGTGGTCTATATCGTGAACAAGAGTAACGGTCATAACTGTTGTGACCAGGTGGTCATAACGGTTATGACCGCTACTCTATATCGTGAACAAGAGTAACGGTCATAACCGTTATGATCGGGTGGTCATTACAGTTATGACCGCTACTCCATATCGTGAACAAGAGTAATGGTCATAACGGTTATGACCGGGTGGTCATAATGGTTATGACCGCTTCTCTATATTGGTCACAAGAGTAACGGTCATAACTGTTATGACCGGGTGGTCATAACGGTCGGTCATAACGGTTATGACCAGATGGTCTATATCGTGAATAAGATTAACGGTCATAATCATTATGACCGGATGATCATTATTAAAATGACCGTTCCTATAGGAATACCAATAGTCATTTGTCACGATATAGAGTGGCGGTCATAATCGTTATGACCACTTGGTCATTATTAAAATGACCGTCCTGTAGGAATATCAACAGTCATTTATGATGGGCCCCACACATTTAATGTAGCCAAATTCCAGATTTTCCCTCATCTCCCACCAGCCCAAAAGTGACTTCCCCTCGAATGCCTTAAAATTTTTTTTAAACCAGCTTCTACAGTGTTTTAGAGAGAGAAACTCTGGTTCTAGAGAGAGAAAGAGTTGCAATTTCTTGTACCGCTCCATAACTGCTCGGAAACCGTCCTAAACCGCCACCAAAGCCTTTTATAAACTGCTAGCAAGTCTGTTAACGTCGTTTAATCTTCAAAAACAACCCATGTCTATGCCCACGCAAATGTCTGAGAAAAACACAATACCCGGAAGGAGGTCTGGCCAAGTAAAAACTTCCAAAAACCCGGCCCCAGAGATCGAGATAATGGTGTCAGATGAAGGGTTGAAGAGAAAGAATGGAGAAATCGACATGCACGACTCAAAGATGTTGACATGTACCGTAGAAGAGAAGACATCCGAATCTGAAGAGGTAAAAAAGTTCATTTATGTTTTTATGTTTATAAAGTTGACATTTTTAATATTTCTCAGTACAAATGTGCATTTTTTATTGGTTATGTAGCAAAAAGTTTTCATTTTTAAGTGTGTATTTGATTATGACTTGTTGGTCATAATGAAAATGACCTGGGTTCTTTGCTATTTCAGTTGGTCATTTTCATTATGACTTATTGATCATAATGAAAATGACTTGAGTTCTTTGCTATTTCGGTTGGTCATTTCTATGTTGACTTGGTGGGCATTAATTTTTTAATTTTCATACTTATGTTATTTTATGCTAACATAAACTGATTACTTCACGGTCATAAATATAATTACTCTTTCATGTTACCATTAATGTAGGTTTAGTATAGTCGACGCGTACCCGATGGTGAAATTACCTGAGCGAAAATAAATACCTTCATTAACATTAATGAGACATGTAATAATTTGAGAAACTGGTTGTCTCCCCGACAGTATGAGGCCATCATCCATCAGCCATGCATTCAACACTTTCTGAACTTAAATACACTTGGTTGGGCTGGCCAGGTGTTCCACAACATCGTAATGGGCCTGACGGATCACAATGAGAATGGTGATGCTCTATGGTTTCAGGTTGGTGAAGAACTGGGTAGATTTTCCATCAACGAGTTTGGCCTAATAACCAGAATGAAATGTATTAGGTCTACTCATCTCCCACCGGTGGCCGAACCCAGATTAATTAGAAGGTATTTTCCGACTGTCAGAGGTGTGTTAAGGGAAAATTTGAAGTTGCAAATGTCGAATGTGAACTTTGACAATGACGAAGACGCTGTCAAGCTTAGCCTACTATACATGATATTTTGCATTCCTTTATCAAATGCAAACTCCGTCAACATAGACCCGAAGTTTTTTGCCCTCACCGATAACTTGGATGAGTTCAATGATTTCCCTTCGAGCATGCTCTCATGGGAGGCAACCCGGTCTACAATTCTGTAATACAGTTGACAATAGGACGTCTTCGAAGAGGAGTTATTAATTGTAATGTGTGCAGCATAAGTGTTTTGTCTTGATGCCAACCGAAGAGGAGTTAAATAACCCATGGATTGTGCGGCTATATTCGATGAACCCAACGACTGTGCCTTAATTACCAGCTCCCAAGTCTTCTATCCCCCGTCCGAGCACCGATACAAACTCCGAGTGGAGGGAGTTTCAAAAAGAGATCTGAGGACAGGTGGCATCACTGAATAAAAAGTTAGAGGATCTAAGAAAGGAGCAGAATAATTCCAACAAACTCTTATGGAGGGTTCTCAAAATGTTGTCCGCCAACATGATTGAGAAGGGACAAGGTAAGGCACAGATGGCTCCACATGTCAGTAGGGGCCAGGAGATTAATGTTCAGAGGTCTGAATCAGATGCCTTGCGGGCTATCTCCCCTAACATTGCTGCCGTTGAGGATATGGGTGTGCAGGCAGCCATGGAGTTCCTTACTAGCGATGAGGGGATCGTTTCTCGTGAGGATACCGAGAACGAGCAGAATAAGGTAATCCTGTATTTTAAAATGGAGTCATCCATATTGTAGATGCTGAATTATGTCTTCCGTATATACAACATTGTAATTGTTATGACATGTTGTGAAACCACACAGATAAATATTAAAGACCATGTACAAGGAAATGAGGGAGAGGCGAATGTAAAATTTGAGCCACATGTTGACAAAAAGGTAGAGATCATGCCTGACCTGGAAAAGGGTGTAAAAGAAGAGAAAGATGATAAATAAATGATCAGAGAACAGGATGATATAAAGCTTGAAGAGGCAGCAACCGAGGACAGCATCCTTGCCGTGGTTGTTACTGTAATAACTGAAAATTTTCATAACAACATGATTGCTTGTATGGAAATTTATGTTGCATAGTGAATGTATGAATGAAAGAACCCAAGTAAGGGTCTTTATTAAGTATTGAGAATTTTGATGAGTTTTAAGACTCTTTATCGGAAGATAAGTCAAGCAAATGGCCTTTTGAGTGAAAAAGGGCTAAAAAGTACAAAATTCCAAGAAAGTCAAAGTTTGATCAAAAAGTCAACGTTGACCCGCAAAAGTCAAAGTTTGACCA
>JAFMPE010092197.1:7192-20726 GCA_024759925.1 Ficus religiosa
AAAAAAAAAAAAGAATCAAATTTAGTGCTAACCTTAAAATAGTAGAGCATTTTTATAATTACTCATGATAAATATAAAAATTATTTATGATAATTTATAAATAATTACTGACATGATAATTGTATGAGAAAATAATCAAAATCAAAATTATTATAATTTTTTATTGGTGCTACTATTTAAAAACCTTGAATCCAAACAAATGTACCAATAATTTAAGTGTTCCTTTTTTTTTCTTTGTTATCTTGAGAGTTTTTTGTGCTTAAATAATTTAGGTATTTGATGAAGAACCTCAAGATCCCAAACATATACTCATCGGTTCTAACTTAACGAGTAAAAAAAGGGGTTTAGAGGTTTTAGATTATAGGCTTGAAATTTACGAGAGTTTCTTCTAAATTAATAAAGTGGGTACAAATAAAAAAAATTGCAATCAAGACTTGATTTGTTTCTTCCCTCAATTAAAAAAAGCACGATTTGTTTCTTAAAAGTTAAATAAAAGGGGGAAAAGAAAAAAGAAGAAAGAAGTTACCAAAGGGGGGTCTTTGTACTAAATTGTAGCAAAGTAGGGGTTAATTTACAACTTCAAAAAACTTTGATAGGTTTTTTGATAGGCTATATTGCGAGCTCCAAAAGTCTTTCTAAACTACCCAATTGACGACGTCCGTTCTGTGGGACTTTTGCTGAAAATGAAAATGGAGAAAAAGAAGCACAAAAAAGAAAGAAAGATAGAAAGACACTGAAAAAACTGAAGAGAGAAGGAAGAGAAGGGAAAAAAAAAAAAAAAAAAAAAAGGAAAGGAAGCAAAGAAAGGTTGGCTAACCACATCACCACAGATTAGCTTCTCATTTCTCGCCCAAAATCAGCCGCTTTCTCGAGGTAATAAGCTTCTACCTAAACCCTAATTTCTCTTCCGCAACCTATTTCCTTTAGGGTTTCAAATTTCGAATTTGGGGGTTTGTCTTCTTTTGGCCGGAATTTTGGTCGCAGTGGGGCGCGAAGCTAGTGAAGAGATTTAAGCTCGTTTGATTTTGATTACAGTTTTTACTTGAAAAACTTTGAGCATTTTGTTAAAAAAAAAGAAAAAGAAAAGAGACAATGAATTTGAGAAAATCTGGGTTTATGGAGTTGTTTGTAAAAATCAAGGTTGACATTTTTTTTTTTTTGACATTTTTGAAAATGTATAAAACTTGAGATAAGGATCTAGAACAACCCAGCTTTTGCAAATATATATATTTATATATTTATGTAATATTTTTTTTCCTGCAATGTTCTCCTTTATTATACTGATTTTCTGTTTCAGACAGTTCTATTTCCCTTAAATTTTATTTTATTTTTAAGAATAGGCTTGGGATTTCGGATTTTCAGGATTTCATGTATTGTCATAGATAAAGGACTGTTTGATGAAATAAGTAGTTTAGCTCGATAGTTCTTCGGTTTATTTGAGGTATTTGAGAAGTTGGTTTCATGATTTTGACCCGGTAGTAATGAAGTGCAGTGTCATTTAACTGATATTTTATCTTGATTGTGAAAACTGGTTTATGTTTTTTGTTTTTTCTTTTCTTTTCTTTCTTTTTTTCGAAATGTATTGCATTTATGATTGATTATAACTTCTGTCATAACCAGTAGAAATGTGATCTGCGTGTGTGGCATGAAGTCTAAAACTTGAAATGAGTAGTTTGATGTATGACTCTAAGAATCCCAAGCTGATCCAAGTTTGACTGTAGAACTAGGTTAGTCCGAAGTTGGAACTGAAATGACTTAACGGTTTAAATTGAGTGTAAGTGAGCTAATAAGCTGTAAATCTAAGACATAATATTTTGGATTTCAGACATAATATTTTGGATTTCCCATGAACCTGGTGTGTTTTGAGTGGCTATTCTAGAGTCCGAATTAAGAAGTGAACGTTTTAAGGGTTGATTACTGTCAGTTGCTAGTCAATGCTGATTGAAGCTGAAAATGTGTTTTGTGGCACTTACTTCCTCTCTTACAGTGGCATTTTCTTGTGGTCTTCTTCTTTTCCTAAATCTTACCGTGTGTGTGGCCTTTTTTTTTTTTTTTTTTTTTTTTTTTTTTTAAGTGTACTGTTTCTCAAGTAAGCGTTTGTTTTCAGGAAAGTGCTCGTGGGATACTTTTCCTACCTTTTTCTTGAGAAAAGTTCGTAATGGAGTGTTCTAGAGTTCCCCATTCCTTCGCTTGAGGTTGTGGCTGTCCAGGTGCAGTTGGATTGTCCATCTAATTGATCAGAGCAGTGTACTTCACGCCAAAAATTTTGTCTTCCTGGATCAAGGTATCTCTCTTTCTCTCTCTCAGATTTTCTTTGCATCTAGTCGTTGTTAGGGAGGGTTTGGAGCTGTTTGAAGTGCTCAAGTTTAATTGATTTCATAAAGAAAGCTTTGAATTTTTGCTAGGAAAAAAAGCTCTGAATTACTTCTATTGTCCTTTGTCTCTCCATATTTTCCACGATCACAAGGAATGTTACCTTAATCCTTTTAAATTTAATACTATATATACTTTGTTTAACATTTCTATGAATGAAATGGATGGTATTCTATAATCAATTGAGCAGGATAAGTAAGTTAAAGTCATGAATAAGAATGTTCCTTGGGACAATAATAGTTTCAATACATATAATAGAGACCAGAGTTTAAATCTTGTTATCTCTTGTCCATACGTGGTTTGTCATCAGATCTATAAGTCTCTAAAAAATTCGATTGCACTTGTGAAAACCTTCAATTACTGATTATACTAATTTTTGACAACTGTAGTGTCGTCAAATTGAGTTCTTTCTCTCTCCCTACCTCTCTCTGTGTTAAATCACTCTGAAGTTACTGTTTTCTTTCTATTGATCATTTTGAAAATATTTGGCTAGGGCATGTAGTTCAATGTATGTAGTTTTCTTTCTTTCCTTCTTTTGCTCCGTTATTATATGAATAAAGAACAGCTAAGTCTTCTACATATCAAACTTTCAGAAGAAAATGATAATAGAAAACACAATATGACTTGAAGGCTACTATGCTGTTGATGTACTATCATAATGTGAGCCTAGATCAATGCCTTAACTCTTCCATTTTTAGTCGAGCCTACGTATATATTTAATTATCCTCCTGATATTAGATTCCAGGTTTTGATTTATTTTGTCACTAACAGTCATGTGGATAAGAGATGAAAATTGGGAGGTAAAATTTCTGCATTTGTATGGAAATGTATTTGCTTTCTGTTTTTTCCTACTACTTTGATGTCTGATTTTCTAGTGAGATACTAAATGCAAGATATGAAGCCGAATTTAGAATGGAAGATCTGTTTGTACACCACCACCCATGCAAACCGATTGCTATGTGTTTTTGTGTAATAGTGTAAGGGGAAGTTCCAGTTTTCCTCTTCTTTGTTACCCGAAAACACGTCTCAAATACTTTTGCATGGGCGATAATGTGCATGCTAGAAAAGCTAGTCAAACTGGATGTTACTCCTCATCCCCATGCGTAGCAAATTTTCCCATACACCTAATTTATTTCTTGTATCAATAAAATCTATGTCTTAATTATGATTTAGAGCCTCCATGTTTTAAGCTCTGTTCACTTTGAATTAGGGAACCAATTAAAGAAATTTAACCCATGCGGTTACTTTTAAGAAATATTTTCCTAATAAAAATTTGTTTAGGGACATAGCCGTTTGTATTTATAGCCCAGGTGAAGATTGAATCAGTCCGAAAGAGTAATAAGGATAAGGCTTTTTTCCCTATATGAACATAGTAGTTTTTGTGTGGGATTGATAATTTAGATAATTTGGAAACAAATTCTAGCAGAGCCAAGCCTGCTAATCCCTGTAGTTGAGTATCTTCTCTTGCACTAACTGATGAACTTTCGTAGTGGTATGTTTTGTTGTATGGGTTTGTCTATATGACTTATTGTCGTTTTCTCCGTAGTAAGCATAATAAAGCGCACTTGACGTAACTATGACGTATGACTTATAATGTTTTTTCTGTTTTTCTTTCTTTTTTGTGTTTGTGTGTGCGTCCTGATAAAGCTCACTTGACGTAACCATGCCTAACAATCAAATTTTCAGTGCCACATTTGCTGACAAAAAATAGTAAAAGAAAGGGTAGGGGATGATGTTTTCGTCGAAGATATTGTTGGAAAAATGGATAAAACTATGTAGAAACACAGAAATGCATTGTTTGTTATTAAGTTTTCCTTACAAAGTTGCAAATTTTGAATATTGGAAAACAATGGTATGAAAGCTGGCCGCTGGGTTAGCAGTTGATTGCTCGTGAAATAAATTCTTTGGTTTGACCTATAAATTAACTTGTTAGATAATGATTAAACTCTACTGGTATCTTTAATCCGGAGTTAGATTACCACTGTGGTAGTTGTCGGTGGGGGGTGATGCTAGTTGCCAGGAGGTGGAAGTGCCAGTCTGCGGTTTCCAATGCTTTCTACAAAAAAAAAAAAAAAAAAAAAAAATATGGAGCTTCCTGAAAAATATTTCCACACTTTTATTACTGGGGATAACATTTCGTACTCTGCACTTATATCTTAGAAGGGTTTCCATTTGGAACCTCTATAGTGAATTTATGCATTTGTAACTCTTACTTGAGATTGAATTTGAGCATGAAAGCTTCTGATAACTATGACATTCAGTTGCATTGTTGCAAGGAGTTGATCTAAGCCTTGTATTTTGAGAAACATGAGACCTTAGATTTAGCATGGTTTTATATATCTTGCAAGTATAAATATATATACCTATGTAAACATATATATCATATACGTACCGGTTTTATTTGGCAATTGAATTGTCTCGAGTATTTGTATAATTGTACTCTCACTCTAAGCCTTTCTACCATAGGAATGGATAATTATGATATGCCTGGACAGAGAAGGGATACGAAGCACAAAGGAAGGAATGTTGTGTGGTCAATTGCGATGGACAAATGTTTAATTGAAGCCCTTGCGATTCAAGCGAAAAACGGAAACAAGATCGACAAATGCTTTAATGAAAATGCATATACAGCTGCTTGTATTGCTGTGAACTCTCGTTTTAACCTAAACTTGAATAATCAAAAAGTTGTTAATCGTCTCAAGACCATAAAGAAGAGGTATCGGATAATGAAGGATATGCTGAGTCAAGATGGATTTAGGTGGAACCCCAACACGAAGATGATCGAGTGTGAACATGATGAACTCTGGAAGAGATACATTGTGGTAAGTAGATCTTTTACTTCTCGTCTTTCCATTTAATTTGTTGTGCGTCTGCTTACGGCAGCCATACTGGTGGTGAATTTATTCAATAGGCACATCCTGATGCAAGACAATTTCGAGGGAAGCAGATAGAGATGTATGATGAATTGAAAATCGTCTGCGGAAATTATCAAGCTCCTAGCCGCTGGGCTAAGTTGAAAGACGGAAGCTTCCAAACAGAGACGAAGAATTGTGAAGATGACTCTGCGTCATTTGTTTCTCCAAGTTCAGAAGACCTAAGTGAGACAGATGGAACAGAGTCGTATACCGGAACTGGACCGCCGGAGTATGGGCAGATGCCGGATGGTAGTCAAGAACCTCCTCTGGTCCACCCTCTAAGACAGCTTCCAAAACGCCCTCGTAGCTCGGAGGCTCTTCAGGATGCGATGTTGGCTGTGGCATCAAGCATTCGACGCTTGGCCGATGCTATGGAGCGAAGCAAATGCTCTTTTGATCCCTCCGAACTCTTGCAAGCAGTTATGGAGATTGATGGCCTTGAGGAGTCTAAGCAGATGTATGCATTCGAGTATTTGAACGCGGACCCAATTAAAGCCAGAGCATTCTTGACATACAATGCACGAATGAGAAAGACGTATTTGTTTCGACAATTCTGGTGGTGGAAGTGAAGTATCATCATAACCCAATTTTGGGATTCTTTTGGTATATAGTTTTTGATATTACCGGGCGCTTTCGTTTGGCGGGGGTGTTTTACACATGATTCAAATCATCTTTGGCATCATATATTCTGGAGATATATGTACAGTTGAAATCACAAATGGGTGAAATACAAACGTTAGAATGTTGAACTGTAGAGATATTTTCCAGCTTTTTATTTCAGCATCTTTTTCCATTGAGCTTGTATTAGGTGCTTGAGAGAAGTTTTCTTGCTTTTTTACCTTTATTTAACTAGACTTTTTTCTTTTTTCTTTTTAATTATCATCTACTAAACTGGGAAATAGCTGGTGTAACTTCTTATTTTCAGCCTTGCCATGAATGAAAGTGTCAACTGTATCTCTAAATCGTGTCACCTATAATTCGTTTTTTTTTGGTAATTATCACCTATAATTGTTACCATATTTGATGGTTTTCTCACTAGGTTGCATTAAAAGGACTAATAACCATACAAACAAAGTATTAGAGGTATTTATATTTATATCAGAGGCATTTGTCTTTATATTTATATTTTTTCTATCAAAAAAGGTGTTTATATTTATATTGGATATAAACCGTTTTATTCGTTTAATTATATTTATATTTGGGCTAATTATTCTTAAAAAGAAAAAAAAAAAAAAGAAAAGAAAAAAGACAGCTTCTTCGCCGTTGCCGTTTGTGAGATTCGTCGCGGCCGGAGGAGCTCGCGCCGCCGTGGAGAGGGGAAGTTGGATTCACGTCGCTCATGCTGAAGCAGATCTCGCTCGCCGGCGGATGTGGTGGCGCGACGGGGGACAATGTTGTTGCGGAAGATTTCTCTCGCTCGCCAGCTGCTGTGGTCTGGCAACTGTTGCGGTGATGGTGTGGGTGGGTTCCCGTGGGCGAGGCTCACGAGGCGTAGGGGCGTTGGGCAGCGGAACCCCCTTCCCCTCATTTGGATCTATTCGACCCCAGTCGCGACCTCTCAACCTCCGACAACCCGTAGGCCCGTGATCGCAACTGGTGGCTCGATGATTGGAGAAGAGTTTCGAGGCCATCTCCGTCTCAATCCACGGCTGCCAGTTGGCTATTTTCACCCCATCGGTGGGCTTCATCGCAACCCACGGCTAAGGGCGATTCGGAGGTCCGTGAGATTCGGCGATTCGGAGGGTGACGGCATCCTCGTTGTGCTCTCGCCGGCGTTCGATTCGCAAGGCAGGCTCGCCCTATCCCCTTAGCCTAGAAACAGGTGACCCACCTCTGCGATTTGGGCAACAGCAGCGCTCGCGACGCCGGTGGCTCTGAGCTCCGTGTTCTTTGTTTTGTTTTGTTTGTTTTTTGTTTTTTGTTTTTTGTTTTTTTGTTTTTTTGTTTTTTTGTTTTTTTGTTTTAACCAGTTTTTTCTTTTCTTTTCTTTTCTGTTTTCACATGTAATCTTGTGTGAAAACCCTCGTAAATTTTCATGCACCCTTTTAATCTCAACTGTTCAAAAGTGATCGAAGGACTAAAAATTTTTACCCGGTAAGGTAACCTTACCCCATATAAGAATGTAAAATTCCTCAACCAAAAAAAAAAAAAAAAAAAAAAAGGGTAAAAGATGTCTATTTTTTCAATTTATAAGAATGTCTAAAACAAACATATAAAGACAACAAGAAACTCTAAGCTCCTTGTGATAAAATCGAATTTTGGTGAGCTTTATTTCCTTCTTTTGATCATGATCAAGTTTGTGTCTTTTTTGAATTTTCTCGATAGATTTAAGTGGTTGTCAGTTCTTTTTCTAGAATTTTTCAAAAATATTCCAATCATATTATTACTTTTGTTACTTTAGATGATCTTGGTGTGATTATTTAGTTTCTCTACTATGATGAATAGTTGTCATTTTCTTATATTTTCTACCTTTGTATTTGATAGGAGATAATTAATTTTAATAAGTTCTACTAAATCAGTTTAATTAACAAAAGGTGAGATTGCTGTTATTTCTTTGCTGATCGCTTTTTTACATAATGATATAAAATTGTCACTTTGGATAACAAAATGGAACCTGTAAATTTTATAGAAGAAAATGAGTTATATGTTTCAACACACAACAAATGAATAAGATAATTATGATAAAGAACTAAATGAAGATTATGTTTTGCAATTTTTGCATACAACCTTTTTTTTATTTGGCTTATAAATTTGATAAAGATGGCTTATATGTCATAATGACGCTACCACAACATGAAAAATGAACACACATTGATAAATAAATAGGATAATTATTGTAAAAAAATTAACATAGAATATATTTTGTATTTCTTGCATCCATTTTTTTTTTTTAAGGAAAAGTTCAAATTTTATTAAGATGACAAATCCGCCACAACTGCTGTAGAAATGAACACAAGACAAAAATTCACAAAAGTACAGTTCAAAGACAAATTGAAAATAAAAGTAGCTAGTAAATGAGCAATACCATTTGCTCCTCTAGGAACATAAGCACAAGAATTGAAAATTCCTTTTATTTGAAGGTTCGAAATATCTGCAAGGACCGTCATCACTTATTGAGAGCTGATTATGAATCTCGTGTACAAGGCGAACAGCATCTGTCTCCATATCTTCCATCTGGAACCTCAGATTTTTGGCTGAGAGAAGCCCCTCCCGCAGCGCCAAACACTCCACAATATAAGGACTAAAACTTCCCTCAATACGTCTAGCACAAGCAGCAACAACAACACCCAAATGATCCCAAATCACCGTGCCAACACCAACAAATCCCGAACCCAAATAAACCGACACATCCGTATTGAGTTTGAGACCACCATATGATGGTGGCTGCGATTTCACTATTTTCGCAGCAATGGGTCTCTTATCTTGACTGAATCAATCTGATTGCAAAGATGGAAATCTCCTAAAACTCTTCCAGCCAAATCAAGAATGTCTCTAGCAACCCTCAAACGTTTGGAGTGGACCCATGCATTCCTTGATTGCCAAAGAGACCAGGCAATTAATAGCAGTAAACACTTCTAGCTCATCACGAGTTCCATTTCCACTAACATCCATACATAAACCATCAAACGACAAAGCCTTTGTATTCTTTAAACTTGACCAAATAGAAGAAGAGTCCCAAACCTCCCGACCAACAGGACAATCCCACAAACAATGCCACAAGGACTCAACACCTCCTTCACACCTAGAACAACCTCTCAAGCACTTAATCCCCCGCGACCCCAGCGAATCATAACATGAGAGTATACCATGAAAAGCTCGCCATAGAAATAGTTCAACCTTACCAGGCAACCTTAAGCTCCACAATCTTCCCCACCAAGATCTTCCTACCAGATTATTTGAAGAACTCGGTTTATCCTTACTAGCCAGTGAACACCAATAACCAGAACGAACAGTGTATTGTCCTCTAGTCTCAAAATGCCAAATCAGAACATCCGGATTCCCACACTGTCCCAATGGGATACTAAGAATAGCTTCAGAATCAATGTGACTGGAGGAGCTACAGATAACATCCTTATCCCATCGAGCATTATGAATTAAATCTGCAACTCTCCGATCAGGATGGAAAGAATTAGCAGGAACAAGAGGCTTAAAACCATAGGGTCTTGGAATCCACGGATCTGAAAAAGCCTTAATGGAAAGGCCATTCCAACTCTTCACCGCAAGCCTTTGGACAATAAATCCCTACTCCAAATAATGGACCTCCAAGTATAAGAAGCATTAGATTTGAGGCTAGCATTCATAAAATCGGAATTCGGAAAAGACTTGGCTTTTAAGATATTTCCCATCAACGAATTAGGACATTTAACAAGCCGCCAACCTTGTTTTGCCAATAAAGCTTGGTTAAAGGAATCAACATCCCGGAACCCCATTCCATCTTCATGCTTTGGCCGACAAAGCTTCTCCCAACTTAACCAATGCATCGTTTTATCTTCCTCAGAGCCACCCCACCAGAATCGTGCCACAAGTTGTTGGAGCTCATGACAAAGTGAAGAAGGGATACGGAAAACACTCATTGTGTAAGTAGTCGTAGCTTAAGCAACCTCCTTAATAAGGATCACCCATCCTCCAATTGAGAAAACTTTACTCTTCCATAATTGCAGCTGCTTCACAACTCTCTCCTTAATCTCATTGAAGGTGCTTATCCTATCTCTTCCAACAAAGGATGGTAAGCCAAGATATTTATCATGAACAAGAATGCTAGCTGAGACTCCTAGCTGACCTCGAATCACATCACGCACTTCTTCATTCACATTCGGGCTAAAGGTGATTAAGGATTTGGAGAAGTTGATGACTTGTCCCGACACCTGAGCATAGTCACTCAAAATTCTTAAAATAGCTGGACAATCATCCACCTTAGCTTTCCCAAAAATAATAGAATCGTCGGCAAAAAACAAATGTCTAACCTTAGGAGCACGACTAGCCACAGCGATACCAGAGAGCTTGCAATTGTTTTCCGCATCTTTGATCAAAGCCGACAGACCCTCGGCCCAAAGAAGAAAGAGATATGGCAAAATTGGCAAACCCTGATGAAGCCCTCTTTGGGGAATAACATTTCCTTCCACACCACCATTGATAATGGAGGAAAAATGTGCCGTTGATACACAATTCAAAACAAGCCGAATCCACCTGTCTCCATAATCTCCTCATAATTGCTTCTAAAAAAGGCCATTCCACACGGTCATAAGCCATACTCATGTCGAGCTTAATCCCTTTCAAACCTCCTTTGCCGCCAACCTTCCTCCAACCTTCCTCCTAATAGAGTGAAGAATCTCAAAAGCAACTAAAACATTATCCGTGATCAAACGTCCCGGGACAAAAGTGCCTTGCTTTTGGGAGATACTCTCTGGGAGATAAGGTCTCCTTGCATCCATTTTTAATTTGGCTTATGTTTTGATAAAGGCGGCTTGTTTATCATAGTGACGCTATTATGACATGAAAAATGATGAAAAAGTAAGGGGGAAAAAAAAAAACTCATGAAAAAATATATTTATGGTAAGAAAGATTGTAATTTCATGATAATGAAATGCAAATAATAATAATAATAAAAAATGAATCAGAAAGGAGGAATGGTGTTAAAAATGATAAGAGGGCAAATTGTGTACTACAAACTTTTGTTTGTTTAAAAATAGACGGTTTCGTAATAGTAATAAAAAACGAACATATTTTTTAAATGGGATCTTAAAAATAAACCAATTATTTTCTTGGGGTTAATCATAAGGATTATAAAGCGACTTTACTTCCTATGTCTGCGTAAAATATAGGATTGACTTTAGAAATTGGAAGAGCCTTGCGATTGGAAACTTTAGAGAAATTCTATAGATTCATGCCTTGGATTGACTTTTATCATAATATATCATCACTTAATATTTATTTAATTATTTTATAATACCAATTACACCCTTATATTACCACTTGACCGACTAGCCAATGATCACCGATTGGTTACCATTCGGTATCCAGAATGATCTTGTTCGGTAAGCTCCACGCGGTTAGTAACCGAACAGGATACTAGTTGGTAAACAACTTTGTCGATAGGATATCAGCTGGTTACTTATCAGAAACCACCTCTGCAAGTAGGAAACCAGATGGTTACCGATCGGTAATCATCATATCCATAGAATTTTCTCACTGGATTATAGAGAAAAAAAAAATACACAAAGTTCATTTAAATCACAAAATCTAGGAAGTTTTCATTATCCCCATGCTCCTCCATCACTACTACCATGCACCGCTACCGTATAACAACAATAAAAATGGCTTTTTGGCACATATGCCCTGAAATGTTTAAATTTGATAATTTAGTCTCTAAACTTTTTTTTTTCTTAGCAATCAATATCCTAAATTTACAATTTTTGACACAATCTGTCCTTATTGTTCAATTACATTAAAATTAAAATGGTTTTCTTTTTGAAATAATTACACAAAAAGTCCATTTTTAGAGTTTCTTTTTGAAATTTGTCTATTTCAACAATAGTATGTATATGTCTATTTTTTAAGAAATAAATGTTTGTAAGACTTACTTTGTCATTCTACTATAATTGACATCATTTTTTTTTTATACAGATTCTTTTATTTTCCTTTTTTTATTTTAATAATGAGTATTTTTTGTTGATAAACGTGAATTACTTTTAACAAATCCAAATTAGTTATAAACATCAAAGTAATTATAAGAAATATAAAATATTTACTATAAAATGATGGTTCATACTAAATAATAAACATAACACAAAATATTAACAATAAAATTTAATGGAAATTCATAGTTTTCAAATAAAAAACCAATGAATTCTTTATGAAAAAACCTATTTTGTTTATGTAATATATTATAAATCAAAGGGTTGTCATTTATTTCTTAACCGAATAAATTGAAGAATAACACAATAAATGAAATCAAATTCTTTATGGAAAAAAATACTATTATTTATATAATTAGTAAAAATGAAATCGAACATATCTTTATGATAAAAACAGATTCATTATACGGATTTTTTTTGATTTTTTTTCTTTATTTAGCCTTTTCTCATTAATTTGAAATCTGATTTTGAAAAAAATATTCTCTTTTTTAGTTCAGTATGAATATTTACACATTCTTTACAATAAATAAAAAAATTTCAAAATTTTTTATTCTTTTTGGAATTTCATTGAATCAACTTTAGTCCTATTTGGTAAACATCTTAGATTCCTTTTTTTTTTTTTTTTGTTTCCTTTCTTCGTAATTTCTTTATTTGTTAATTTTCCATTCTTTATGAAGGGTAAAATTATCTTTATAATTACTCTTTTAGACGTTTATGTAAATAAATAGAATTATGGACAAATTTCAAATCAATATCTCCAAATTGGACATCTATTTAAATAACCATTTTTTTTCCCACATAATTTGCATGTGGCCCAAGAAGAGCATTATTAGTCATTTATACTTAGGCCTTGTTTGGTGATCCATTTTATCTCAAATTAAAATGTACTTTTCTATCTCAGTTTTTATCTTTATCTGAAAAGCCAATAAAATTAATAACTAATTTGTAAAAAGCTAATATTATTCAAACTTAAAAATTTCATCTCAAACTCAACTCAAACACCAAACGAACCCTTAAACTGAATATAAATTCATTTGAAAACTTGAATCTGATTCAAGTATAACTCAAACTTGAATATAAATTTTAGAAGGACTTTGCAGTCAAATTAAATAAAAATAACTAGCAATGCCATTTTTTTGGACAAAAAACTGTTCAAATTTCAAAGAATGTAAGCAAAAAGGACATAATGTGCCCAAAATTGTAAATTCGTGGGTTTGATTGTCAAGAAAAAAAGTTTAACCGCTAAAACCGCCAAACTCAAGAAGTTCAAGGGGTGTTCAAACAAAATAGCCAAAAAAGAAAAAAAAATGGGATCAAAACGTTACAGATGTACTAGTTTAAGGAGCAACTAAGTAATTAAGCCATTATATTAATGGCTGTTAAGGGTACCATTAAAATAGGACTGCTTTGTAATTTTTTAAGAGTTCATTGTCTTTTCAATTACTGAAAAAAGAATGAGGATCAAAACATCACAAATACAATAATTGATCTTTTTTTTTTAATTTTTTAAGAGTTCATTTTCTTTTTAATTATTAAAAAAAGAACGAGAATGAAAACATCACTTGCACAATAATTTAGAGACCACCGGAGCAATTAACTCTTTTAATAAGT
>JAFMPE010092198.1:0-28145 GCA_024759925.1 Ficus religiosa
CGAACTGTGAAATGTGGGAACTTACGCCGCTACGTGTTATGTTAATTTTATGTTTATGTTTATGTTAAGTTATTTCCGCAAACAGACAACCTCGACATTATTATGTGTATGATAATACGTTGTAAAAAAAAAAAAAATTTCCGCTGTGTATGCTAAGCAAGTATGTTATGTAAGTATGTGTTATGCATGTATGTATGGATACAAGTAAGGGTAACGGCCTGTGCTAGGCGGGTCGTTACAATGTTATGGTCGATCCCAAATATATTTAATTGCTTTAAGTTTTTTTTAAAAAAATTTATCCGCTATTTTCCGCTTTAAGTAAGATAAGTATTTATGTAAGAGTAAGATAAGTGACTATAGCGGCCCACGCTAAGCGGGTCGTTACACTTATCATCCAAAGTTTGGCCATTGATTTACCTAGGATCCCTTAACATAAAATCTACACCATTAATTTCAAATCAAGCACAATTCTTGATCAATCTTCCACCTTTGGATTTTCTAAGAGTAAAAACTAACAATTCATCTTCTATCTATGTGACACATTAATTCCCAATCATACTCCCAAAGCTTAGCTATTAGTATGATCGAAATAAATAATAAGATCATTAAATTGACCTACTAATAAAAATCGGGGTCCTTCCCAAAAATTAACATTATCCCTCTAATACGACATAATTAATTTCTCGTATAAATTTATATGTCGTTCAACTTATCTTTTATGTATTTAAAATTTCTGATTTAAATAGAGAAACTCAATATTATTAAATTATCGACATCATCACACCGATGATACATATACTATCATTTATGATCTTGAAATTTGATATTCATCAAAATAATTTATTAGAAGCATATTAATGAAGAAAATCTATAATAATAATTCATGAATCAAGCTTATGAATTTCTAAGGCATCACAACTAGTCTATATATCTATGTCTCTACTTAGGAGTCGGCTTGCTCTAGATGGTCAAGACAAACCATCTCCCCAACATATGAGTTAGATGTTCACTCTAAACTCATAGACTACGAACTATAGATTTAGACTACTTACTTTAAAATGTCTTCTCACATACAAAAATTTGCATGCAATATTTTATCAGTTTAAACACAAAATATTCAATGAACCATATTTGCTTACATTTACTCTAACATATAAATTTAGATGAGAACAGTATAGCAAAGATGTAATGAAAAAACCTCAAATATATTGTTAATCAGTTCAAAATAAATGAAATACAATTAAAATGGTTTTCACTCTTAGGGCATTCCCAACAGTTGATTGTCGTTTAAACAAATTTTGACCCAAAAAAGTAGTGTATGTAGGTGAATTCAAGGATGAAAATGTTAACGTCGAGATAGTTGTTGAGATATTGATTTATGAAAAATGTGACAAAAAAGTTGACGTCGATGGTTACCCTTAGAAAAAAAAAATATTTGGATAAAAACTTAAAATTTTTTGTTAAACTTTATAAAATATATAAACAATCAATGTTATTTAATTTAAAGTAATAACAAAAATAGTACATTTTTAATAGCTTTGTTCCATGATATAATAGGAAATTTGAACTTTTTTTGAGACATAAGTATAAAGTGATTACAATTTTAATATAATATTGACTTTTTTGTTCAAACATCCCTTGAACTTTTCAAATTTTACAATTTTGTTCTTAAACTTTTTTTGGGTAAATTATTCATTTAGTCTCTAAACTTTTAACTTTGTGTAATTTTGGTCTATAATCTTTTTTTCATAGCTGGAATACCTATAAACTTTTAAACTTTTTTTCATGGTGTAATGTGTATCCCCCCTGTTCCGATCATGGAATATATGAAATAAATCAAAAAATGGATTCTTGTTCATGAATGAAATCTTATTGGAACTGTCCACATCCAGTTCATCCTTCGAAACCATATCACATCTCGGATCTGATGAAATAGGATGAATTGAGACGGTATTTCGTAAATACATAATTATCTTGAATATAGTAACTATTTTCTTATCTTCAGATCTCCTAAAGGGACAATTCTTTTCGTTAATCTTTGGATGGAATCTGTTAGTAATTTAGTCAAAAAGTGGTACTAAATACGGACTTTGTCTAAAAGTTAATGAAAGGACTAGTATAGCAACACTTTGAATAGTTTATAGTTATTCCAACTATGAAAAAAAAAAAGAACAGGGAATATACCTAAACTATTAAAATATTGCTACAATAGTCATTTCTGTTAATTTTTAAACAAAATCCGCTAGTAATTTGATCAAAAAGTGATGCTAACTAACGGATTCCGTCCAAAAATTAACATAAAAGACTATTGTAGTAACATTTTAACAATTTGAGTGCATTCCGGTTACGAAAAAAATTATGGGACTAAAGTTACACAAAGTTGAAAGTTCAAGGACCAACCTAATGATTTACCTAATTTTTTTTTTTCTTAGCATTCAACTCTCTTGAACTTATAATTTTCAAAACAATTAATTTGAGAGATTCATAAAGGAACTTCGACAATTTTTTTTAAAAAAAGTTTCCAAGGCAAATTTTGATTCGTATTATTTTTTTTCCCTTGTATTTTTAAACCCTTTTTTTTTTTTTAAATCGTTTTTACTTTATCCACACAATTTACTATTTTCTGTCTACTCCTACTAGTATAGATAGAACAAACTGACTTGGATGACCCACGAGCTTGGTCTTTAACACAACCACACATATCATGTTATTCTTCCATGTAAAAAAGAGGAAAATTAAAACATAAAACAAAAATAATTAAAAAAATAAAACAGGTAACAATTACATATTAAAAATCAAGCTAACTACCAATAAAATCAAATATTAAATTTGATATTGACTATACTTTATGGTTAATTTGTTATAAAATTTAACATAAAAAATTTTTACATCGAATATAACATTACATTAAAAAACATTTTTTTTTAATCTAAATGTCAAAATTTACAATTATCACAATTTTTTAACATTGTATTAGAGAGGTGGAGGGAGAAAGACGGAGAGAGAGTCCCTTTTCATGGTTTACTTGGAGGGAAGAGTGGCGGGAGAGGAGAGGTAGAGGGAGAAAGTCTCCCTCCGGGCCCACTATTTTGCATCATTTCATTAATGGAATGATGCAAGCTTTCTCTATCTTTTTGAGTTCGAAAGGCTGTTCTACTCTTATTTTAAATTATTAAAATCTTTTACAAAAACACAATAAAATAATTTGAAATGTTACTATTATCATCTTTTTAACTCTCTCTCTTACCAAATAACACAAAGAATTCCCACAATCATCTCCTTCCTTAATACTCTCTATCTCTCTAACTCTCTTCATCCCTCCTACCAAACATAGTCTTGGGGGGCGTTTGATTCAATCATTTAATCAAATGAGACATATTCAATCTAGGTGGTTTTTTAAACTATGTGTTTGATTTTTCCTTATTAAATACTCCATTTGAATTGCACATTTTGAAATGAAGTCCAAATGAAAATAAACCTTATCTCAAATATATATTCCATTTGGAATAATGTTTTACAGTACCGTCTAGATGTCCATTTCAAGTTTACTATTCATTTTTCCAAATTTCTTTTTCTTATTTTTAAAAAATTTAAACTTTAAAAGTCTATAATTTTATCATTTAAAGTAGAAATAAGATGATTTTTTTAAAATTACATAGAATTTCAAGAGAAATGAAACAAGATCCATAGTGATAATTTTTTTTGAACATTATTTTAAGTGTTTATATTTTTTTCACTCCAAACAGTTTATTCTCATCAAAAGCATATTTTCAAAACTCAATTTATTTTTAACCTCCAAAATATTGTATCCAAACGTCCCACCTAGGGGTGGCAATTCGTGTCACGTGTCGGATTAGTGTCGTGTTAGAGCCGTGTCAAATTTTTTCTTCTCCAACCCGAACACGACCCGTGACACGAAAATGACTCGAAACCGTGACACGAACACGACACGAACCCGTAACGGGTTGACACGACACGAATTGAACTTGACCTGTGACACGAAATTGATCCGCGATACGAAATTAACCCGCAACACAAAATTGACCCATGGCACGAAATTAACTCACGATACGAAATTGACCCGAAATTGACACGAATTTGATTCGAAATTGACACGAATTTGACCCGAAATTCGGGTTGAACCCGAAATTGATCCGAAATTGACACGAAATTGACATGAATTTGACACGAAATTGACACGACATTTGACTCGAAATTGATACAGAAAAATTCGTGTCGTGTTCGGGTTCTACGGGTCCAACCCGAACACGACATGAGTCAATTTCGGGTGACCCGAAATCGACACAATCACTATTTTTCCCAATCCGAACCCATAAAATTCGTGTCGTTTTCGATTCGTATCGTCGTGTTACGACCTGTATTGCCACCCCTAGTCCCACCAAACTGGCCTTGAGTTGTAAATGGTTTTTCAGCGAAATACAAATTCTAAATTTTTCTCATTTCAAATTATAATTTTCAATAACCATCCAAACATGAATATAAATATTTCCATCCAAATGTTATTTTCTAAATGTTACATCCAAACGTGTATTCAAATAATAACCTAAATATTCTCATTCCAAATATTTTATCCAATATGAAAATCTAGATGGCTCCCCTAAACGCATCCTTAGACATGTTTTTTTTTTCTTTTGTTTATTTTTTTGGGTTGAAATATCACTTATGGGTTGTTTAGATGGAAGGTACAAATCTTTATTTTAGGTTCATTTTTATCTTTTTTTTTAAAAAATTAACAAAAATTATAATTAATTTTTAAAACATCAATCAAGTTTAAACTAAAAATTACCTTTCAAATCCAAAAGACACGTTGGTCTTTTAACACAACTGCACATGTCGTGTTATTCTTCCATGTAAGAAAAAGGAAAATTTAAAACATAAAACATAAATAATTATTCTTATTATTTTTTGTGTGAGTCACTGGGTCCCAGGCTCCCAGCCAGGAGAGCCTCACATTTGTAACCCCAAAACCCAACAAATGTAAAACAAACACAAAAATTTCACAAGAAAGAAAGAAAGAAATAAATAAATAAAATAAACTCACGCTGTTGGGTCTTTGCCTAGGCATTAAGCAGCCGACTCTTACCCATTTTTCAGCTGAATAAGCTATCAAATTTATGTCTGCCACTCTGGTATTTTCTGTTGTATTTTCTTCCTGTTATTATTATCATTTAAAAAAAAAAAATTTAATCCCGTGAACTTTATTTTATCAATTGTCATTGAGTTTTCATTTCGTGCGGTGAAAGTTGGATAAACTTTTGTGGGTCTGTGAAATGGAAGCTCCATATGCTGTATAGGAGTTTGGAAATTTTCAGTTTTTTGCATCAAATATTAATGAAAGCAACATCTATTGTAGTGGGTTCTTCTCTTTTTTTTTTTTTTTTTTTTTTTTTTTTTTTTTTTTCTGTTCTTCGATTGAAATTTGTTTTGGTTTTAGAGTAATTAAAACATGCTATTTCTTGTTTGGCTGTATGAATTTCTGGAGTTTCTGGGTCTCTGTAAATTAAGAAAAATGTCATTCTTTTATTTATTTATTTTCCCCTCTCTCTTTCTGATGATCTTAATTTCACTGCACTTCTAGTAGCTGCAATAAGCTTCTATAGTGAATAAATGAGGTATTTTTTGCATGTAAGATCATATATATTTATATTTTTTTTCCTACAGTTGGGTCTTCTCGCTTTTTTTTATTATTATTTTTTGTTTTTATGTTCCAAAATGCTAATTCTGTTTACTGAGAATTTGATACCATGAGAGGTGGTTTGGTTAATGTAAATCCTCAGCATGAAAAATTAGCATAAATTTTAACTATTATTAACCCCTAAACTTCCCTTGAAATTGCATTCATTTTAAGCTTGTAGCTTTGTTTGTACCAATGTGTTGACCTTAACTCTGGCACCAAAGATTGATTTTAGTTATAATTTCAAGGAATTTTTCAATTTTCTACTTATTTGGTTATGTTTTTATATATGTATTTTCAATTTTCCATACAATTTGAGAACTATCAAAGGTTTATATTCACTTTCAAGGTTTAGCGAACGACAAAGAGTTCGTTTTTCCAAAGAAAACCTGCTCTGTTTAATAGCTCCTTTTCTTATTGATAACAAGAAGAAAAAAAAAATTTTTTCCCTGCAGTATAGTGATGATGAACAGTAAAGAAAATGACACATTAGTTGGTAGTTCGTTTGGAATGCTTCCGGATCACCTTTTAATAGAGATTTTCATTAGAATTCCCGTACTCGAGTGGGCACAAGTAAGTTGTGTTAGAAAACAGTGGGCGAATTTGTTTCGTGAAGAATGCTTGTGGCAAGCCGCTCTAAATAGGACCTACCCTTCAACTAGCCATGCTAAAAGGTGGCCTGGACCGATTCCCCGAGGGTCAAGCCGGAGGTGATCTTACATGTCTCCTTATTGGTTTTTGTTCCGGTCGCTATTGTTCTTCCTCCGTTCTTAGTCTATCATTCACTTTTTTATCAACTATCTATGGTATTTATTCTCTCAAATGCTATTGTTACTGCTTTGATGGCTTGGAAATTCATATTCCTTGAGATACAATAAAATTTATTATTACTTGAAAACGTAAAATACGATAATATTTTCGCTATGTAAGCTTGTCTAGTACACAGCTTTCTATGACCAATTACTTATTGGCATTTGGCTGTTTCTCTCAGATTAATGTTGAGTTCTGCTTTTGTCTCAAAGTAATAGTGGAATATCACATTGAATTCTAATTATTTTTGTCTGATCATCTGAGAAGAGATAAGAGGCGAAAGATGCAAAGCTATTTTATAATTGCAGCTGTGATTTGATGAACAAGCTTCAAGTCAGTTTATAAATACTTTCATCCAATAACATGGATTCTCTTTAATAGAGTACTCTGTGCGAAGTTGTTAATAGATTATAACCTTCCGCAAATAGAACATAAAACGGCCCATACTTGGAAAAAAAAAAAATTCGGGCTAGGTTTGAGTATCATATATTGGATTATTCTTCCCTTGCATTATACATGTACAAAATTCAGGCACTGTATTTGCTGAACTTGATAATATAAAAGGCTACTTTGGTAATGGCCGCAAGTGAGTGTCTAACATCCTCACCTGATTTTTGTAGGAGATATGAAGCTCTATATGTTAGTAGACACATTTTTTCTCTTAATGGTGAAATTGATGAGATTGTGGGACATACTTATTTGTTTTTGAAAGAGCAGCTTCAACAATCAACTGTTCCGCCTCCTTCCGGGGTACTTCATGGAACCATAATTGGTCTGGCTTCTAATTTTTGTTGCATATTTTCTTTTATACAGCTCTTTTAAATCTGAAGAAACTTTCTCCAATTGCTTTGGTGATTTTAATAAACAGAAACCATATGCTACACTGATACTTTGAGAATACTGCACTTGATATCTGTAAAAATTAAATTTGGGGAAAATCACTAAATCCTCCTCTGTGTTTATGTGAAATTAGATATTCAACCATGTATTCTCAAGAATTATAAAAATATTCCTCCAAATTGTCAATCCCTTTAAATCTATCCTTTCTGACACAGAATTAATGTCATAAAATTAGACAAGATGCCAAGTTTAGCCTGACAAATGCTTTTCTTCAAACTTATTTGTTACCTTATTTGAAGACAGTTATTATGACAGGATCTCGCATAAGGGTTGTAACTTTTAAGGGATTGGCAATTTGAGAGGTTATTTTTGTGATTACCAAAAATGCAAGGTTGAGTAACAAACCTAGGTTGAGGATTTTGTAACCTTCCCTTAAATTTGCTACTTCATCATCCCAACTCCGGGGTTTTGATAGTTAGTTTTGAAATTTACCATTTTTTGTCGAATCCATTATGCTTGTGTTTGCTCATCTGATATGCAAAGAGCACGCTACCGGTACCAAATCCGAGGATAAAGTACTGTGCTTATGGCTTCATACAAAATTGCACTTTTTTCACCTAGTTGTCATGTTTTTGCAGATCAGTTTATTGCCTGTGGCAAATCAAGGGATATGGCTCATGAGCTTGCTTCCCAGATCTGGCTGGCGATTCTCGACAATTTAGAGGAAAACGAGCACACGTTTCTGATACTCAAACGTCTAGCCCAAGAAGGAGATGTATGTCATCTTTATAAAACCTTCCGTAAACTAATAGTTCTAAAAAAGTTGGCATAAATACACGAGTATTTTTCCTGGAATTAGTTCGTAAACTATTATTATTCTTTGACTTTGAAGTTGAGATCCAGAATCATGTAAGAGGGACTAACCTTGTTGAATAATTCTCTTCAGCACCTTATATCTGGTCGAATAATGCTTTCTTCTATGTGTGCTTGAAAGCATTCCTTAGTATGTTTAAAGTTCAAAGTTTGGTGCAAATTGGAAAAATACATATGTTGAACATGTGTTCCTGGAACTTCTTGTGGTTTTGCATTTTTGTCCCTCAAACTTTTTTTTCTTGTCAATTCAGTACTTGATTTTACAACATAGCAGCATTAAATCCAGTCATTAACAGGAACTACATTTGAGGGAATTCCCTGACTAATCTGGGGATGACTAGTGCTAGGGAACCTAATTTTTGTATACCAATTCACGTGGGGATGAGTTTTTATCTTTTCATCGACAGATGCAACATTTTAACATTAATTGAGGCTGTAATTTTTGAAACACTTACCAATAAAAGTATGACAACTCACATGTTACGACAGTTGATATTAAAATGTTGGGATCCCTAATTTTTTTCATTGAGGGTTCAGATTGTTTAAAAAATAAAAAATAAAAAAAAATAAAAAAAAAAAAAAAAAAAAAAAAACGTTCCTGTTTAACAATTGGTGTCAGTTTCTACTCGTCTTTTGTAAATTCGGTGTCTAAATTGCCAAGAAAAAAGTTAGGAACTCAAGTGCTATACTACAAAAAGTTAAAGGAACTCAAGTGCTAAACATCTTTTTTTCTTTTCTGTTCTTTCTTTTTCCCCCTCTATTTGTAGGCTTTCTCTCATATTTGGTCCTTTGTTACTTCATTGCATCTCACCTGTGTTATTCAGCAGGTTTTCCTTCCGTATCCGTATACAAGATCAATCAAAGTTCAATGGCGGGTGTTTGAAAAGCTCCTAATGGATTTCCGCGACTGCTTCAGTCATGTTGATTACTACGATGTGTTGGCTTGTGCAAAGAGCAAGTTTCAGCCAATACCATCAGCCTGGTTAGGTTTCTAATTTCCCTCTCTACTGCACATTACAGTTTGAGTACAACGTGTATAACTGTAAGTGTGTGTGTGTGTGTGTGTGAATACCGCAAGTCTGCTTATATTATCAATGTGAAAAGAAGCTTGGAATCCTCATACCATGCATGCCGTAAGAGGAGTTAGGAACAAAGCTTAACTGTATATTTGAAATGTTGATAAATATTGTATTATTTTAATACATTGTCCAATTATGAAAAATCAATTGCATTATTTTTGCCTTGTATGATGGGACGAAGTTTTAAGCGAAGCGAAATCGAGAGGACTGTAAGATTTATGCCATTTTCTTAAACGCTACAGGACTTTTTATGAGGGTTAGAATTCTGAGGAAAAGGTGCAAACCTAAAGAGGATATATTTAATAATTTTTTCAATATGAGATTTTACATAATTTGGCTTGTATAAGGACTTGAGATACCATGTCTATGGCTGATTTTTGAATTTGATTTTTTCTATTCAGAGCTGTATCCTTTTATTCAAAAAAAAAATATATATTTTTTTTTGGGGAAGATATATGTGTATATTTTTGTCACATCTTTCTCGTATTTACATAACGTCTAACAATCCACATTTCTCGTATTTTTTTGTGTATCTTACATGATCATCAACATAGATGTGAGAATCTATAGGCAAAGACAAATCAAGTTATTTATAAGAAAATAACAATTGCACGTGTCGTCGATCACCATTACTAAAAATCTAACATTAAGTATTAATCATTAACCATCATAAATAGAATGATGGTTAATGCTTAATGGTAGATTCGATCTTCTATTTATAGAGTTAATTATATATATATATATATATCTCTCTCTATTTTCTGTCCTAGCTCGTGCTAAACGGGCACGAACTGCTTCAAGGTACAATGACATATCAAAAAAAGTAATGCTACATATTCTCAAATTGTATTAGTAGACTCAATTCTATTATTATTGTTATTATTGTTATATATGTATATATTAGTTGAAAGCATGAGCCATGAACATATGTATTCATTTTGATGAGTTTGATATATTTAAGAAAATTTATCTGAATTGGAGAAAATTAAGAAGAGAAAAATTTATCTGAATATTGGATTCAAGTTCAACTTTGTAGAAAAACATGCACGTGCCTGGATATCGTTAGACATCACTCGACTATATGGATCAATCAAAAGGTGACTTTTCAGCAAAAAAAAAAAATAAATAAATAAATAAATAAAAAAAAATAAAAATCAAAAGGTGACTTATAAGACTTATTTTCTAAATTTCGAAGTGCAAACTCCTTCACATATATAGTTCTTCGACGCCTACTCTCTACAACTCAACTATGATGTTAGAATAGATAACTATTTTTGACGCACATCTTTACAACTTAAACTTTTATATTTGAAACTTATATTAATGCGTGACAAATTCAATTAGGTGAATATAAATCTCCAAGACCCTGACCACAAAAAAATAATAATAATAATAATAATAATAAAAATAATAATAATAAGGAAGCCTTGAAACAATGGTTCATGGAGAAATTGAGCGCCAGCTAATAAGGAAATTAATGATGAGATTGACTTGGGTCAACCACCAAACTTCATTTTAATTCTTCTTTCTTGAAATACGAATACGTAGCTCCATTAAAAATTTAAAAAAAAAAAAAAAATCCTTCATCGATAGAACACAAATTTGAGTCGTTATATTTTAATCAAATTATTTTATAATTGTACTTTTTTTTCTTACAAAAGAACCCAATTTAGTTATGCAAAATTGAATTTTTTCCCTTGCATGTTTCTTTTTTCATATCCAACCATAAAATTCTTAAACTAAATAAAAGTTAATCAATTGCATTAGACATTGTAGTTAATTAATCATAGACCCCGTTTGGAATAGCAATTATAGTAATATAGTTGGAGTTTTGGAAATGTTTTGATTAGAAATGAGTTGAATTTTGAAAAATGTATGTTTTATTGAAAATGAACTGTTTGAAGTCAAAAAATGTAAAAACATGAAATGTTTTCGGGAATAAAAAATCGTAATATAGATCTTCTTTCGTTGTTTTCATTATTCTACATATATATTTTTTTAAATCATCTCATTTCGACTTGAAATAAGAAAGTTATGAACTTTTAAAATTTGAATTTTTTAAAAAATGAAAAAAAAAAAAGATTTGGATATGTGCATAGTAAATTTGATTTATGTTTAAGAAAAAAGAAAATAAATAATTGAAAAAATCCCTAATGTCCCAAACGACCCCCAACAGAAAAAGAACAAAACTAGTACATGTCTACTAAGAATGACCCCATCCCAACAATGCAAGAAAAAGGGGTGGGGCCCCAATAGCATATTTTAACTCAAATGCATTGATCATGTTAATACAATAAAATGATCATCAACCAACACAGACATCTCCAATTTTCCGTTAAAAAAAAAAAAAAAAAAAAAAGGACAACTCAAATACCTTGGTCAGATCACTTCCAAATTCATGCAATGCATATTTATTGTTTTCATCAAGCAACTGCTTGCCTCACAAAAACAAAAAATGGTAACCAAAAATTGGACTTTTAGCACTTGAAAAACCGAGACACTATGAATTATTATTTTTATTATAGGTAAAGACATCAAGATATTTTTGGTCATTAGGTAATGTTATAAATTATCATTATCTTAAAGATTTGATTTTAATTTTGATTTTGATTTTTTTTTTTGGTTGCAATTATTATGCTATTATGTATGGTGCTAAAACGACAATATTGATACGAACCTCGTCAAGAATAACGAGACTCGAACACAATTAGGAACCCAAGATCATTCTACAATCAGATTTGAATGGAACCTCGATCCATTGTTTATAATCAAACAAGAACCTTAGTATATTGTAGACGCCACAAACAGTGATGGAAATCCGTTTGATAAGTCGTTGAACGTCACAAGAATAATTATTGACAAGTTCGAATAGTTCTTCAAAAAACCAAAGAGAAAAACTCTAAAATTTTTGAAGAATTACCTCTTTCTTTCTTTTCCATAGGCGGCTATTAATAGGCTGAATTATTACAAAGAAAGTTCCTAAAATAGCTTGATTACATACCTTCTTAACTAATGTTAAAATCTGATAATAATAACTTTTACTTGCCTAAAATAGAAAAAAGGAAAAAAAAATAATCTAACAAAAATAAATGGCTATACATGCCAAAAATATAGAAAAGGAAAGTGGACTAATGGGCTAATAAAGAAAAAGAAACTAAATAGTTTTGAGTTTCTTTTTCTTGATTCATACGCCTATTGCATGGATTTGCATGGCTGATCTTCTTGATCCGAATTGACCTTGATGAGTTGGACCAACCTTTGTTGTCCTTCATTGCTGAACATGCCCATATCCTCTTGCTGAACCTTCCGGATTAAATTGTTGAGTTCTTTCTTGAAGTGTTGCGCTCGAGCTCTTGTTACCGGACCCACGGGAACTTTGATTGATTCTTCAACTTCGAGCTTTTTAGCAGCCATGTCCTCATCATTCCCCTCCTCTTGAAAATGATTTGTCCTCAAATCATCACCTACACCAAAAGGAGATAAGTCAGCAACATTGAAAGTAGCACTAGCATTGTACTCAGCTGGTAGATCCAATTTGTAGGCATTGTCATTAATGCGCTCGAGAACTTGAAATGGTTCATTCCCCCGTGAGAGAAGCTTTGAACGTCTTTGAGCTGGAAACCTCTCCTTACTATGTGCAACCACACCCAATCACTCAGCTCAAAAACAACTTTGTTTCCTCCCTTGTTGGCATGTTTGGCATATTGCTCTGTCTTTCTCTCAATGTTGAGTCTTGTTGTCTCATGAATCTATTTAACAATTTCAGCTTTCTTTTGACCATCTAAATTCACATGCTCAGACAAGGTAAATGAGTTAAGTCCAAAGGATTTAATGGATTAAAATTATACACAATTTCAAAAGGTGAAAATTTAGTAGTAGAATGAACAGATCTGTTGTAAGCAAACTCAACATGTGGCAAACACTCTTCCCATACTTTGATGTTTTTTTTTTACTGATTGCTCTTAATAAGGTAGACATAGTCCTATTTCCTACTTCAATTTGACCATTAGTTTGTGCAACACCTACCTAATACAACTTTACATCCCCTAAATAGCCATATTAGGTAGTATTTTTCCCTTAAATTCTACTAATGTTATTCTTAGGTAGTTAAATAGATAAAGTATAAAAATAAGGGCAAATTTGCACTTTTGGTTACTTCCTCATAGATATTAAAAAAACAATATCACATTCAACCCATATGGCTGGTCAAGTATATACAACATAACACACAACTCAAAATCGGCACAGCCGAGTATTAAAAGAAAAACATAGCCAAGAGGGTAGCCAAAACTTAAGATAACAGGTCAGCTAGTCCATGTACACAAGTCCACGAGCATCGGGAGTACACCAACCAACCATCTAGTCCTCAACTAATGTTGAGAAGTGCCATCATCTGCATCACCATAAACGAATAAGCTAAAGCCCAGTAAATAGAATCAATGCATAACATAAACAATATAAATATGCATGAGCTTATGACTTTACTTCTTCAATTAACTTATTCCATTTTATTTCTTATACTCTTTCTTATCTTTTGCGTGTATTAGGGTTTCTTAAATGGGGTCGTATCCTAGATACCTTAGCCATCGGACCTTGTGGCCACAGAACAAACATGATAATAAATACCATTATGTGGGGTAAAGTTATTTTAAACATTCACGCATCCTTGTGATCATCAAGGAAGCTTCCCACACTATAAGTCGCCATCGAGATAGGAGGTCTATCAACCTCATGACCACAAATATAATGTAGCAAGGTGCTGTCGTGTGAGGCATATCACAATTAAAAAACTCTTCTTCTTCATGATCATCGAGGAAGCTTCTCACACCGCAAGTCTCCATCGAGACATAAAGGTCCGGAAGTCTCCATTGAGACACATTTCATCAATTCTTAATAATAAACCAGTCACAAGTCACTAGTAGATAATTTAAATTATTCTCAAACTCATTTATTACACAAAATGCCTTTGATGCACATCTTTCATCATGTAGTGCATGAATGCTTATGCCATCATGATGTGTAGACCGTATGCCCAAATCTTACTTTCAAATAAATAATACATATGCACGACTTTTATAGTGACACAGGTGCAATTATACTTACCTCGTAATTTGGTATTGTATAAAAGATTCTTGGGCTTCCTCTCAGGAGATCTGGTGTTCAACACCTCTAAAATATGGAGCAGTTTAACCACATTATCATTTCAACAATTATTAACAACAAAAGTACCAAGGAGCTTATTTCCCTACAATGGACTTTAAATTCAAAGCTTAGTTTTTCAAAAAAATTTTGCCATAGTTTCCGCTGTATTTAAGCCTCCCCAAAGCTTAAATATCTCATACAATACCTGAAAACAATATAATTTCTCCAAAATATCCATAAATTACGAGACTATTATAAACCACAAATCTCCCATTTTTCCTGCTTGGTACTAGTCTTATTGTCAGGGCCATATTTCCCGATCCAAAGGGAATTAATCAAAACTGTTTTAGGGATATTTAGGCAACACATATAGGGAACAACCCTCAAATATTCAACTCCAACAAAGCTCTGAAGCATATAGAAATAAATCAAAATCTGAACCACAGTGAAAACTGACCTGAAACTGGATAGGTTCCAAAAACGTGGGTAAAACCCTAACCTCTAAATTGAATTGGCTCTACAGGCTTTAACCTAACATATGCAGAGATATAGCGTTCAAAAATTACAGCTTTATTCCGTAGTAAACCCTCTGAACCAACGTCCAAGAAAACAGAAATCGAAACTGTACTTACCTTGGTACAAACTAGGCTTTTCCTTGAAATTCTCCACCAAAACTTGATCAAACCACTCAAGATAGCTCTTAATTTCTCAAAAACCTAACTTAATATGGTGTTTAGAGGTAGAGAAATTTGGACTTGGAGAGTTTTTTTGCAGAAAATGAATCACCTAGGTGCTTGTTAGACTCTAAAGTGCTAAGCATACACCTAAATTCCTTCACCATGAAATAATTTCACCTAAGCTGGACTAGTGTCCTACGTTTTCAGCTTATTCACCTCCTTAATGGGGTGTTGAATGCTCACACCAATTCTCAAATACAATCTAGGTCTTAACCAACCAGCTTGCTTATCGAATGTGGTGTATACACTCACACCGAAGATCCTGTACACCTAAACCCTATATATCTATGAATCCTTCACCATATTTGAGCTCCATAACTTATTTAATCCATTAATTTTCATAGGAATCACAATCATAAACTCCTTTATTTTATTTTATTTTTGTCCACTTACCGGATCTACCTTCTAGGAACCCTAAAATTCATCAATGCATTAAACGTGACTCAACATTTATATACTTTTAAGATTTAATGCATATTATGAGCATGACAAATGCATTTCAATAATCACTCAAATGTATGATTTATACGCATAATATCATGAAAGGATACAATGCATTGGCCAACAAGAATGAGAATTCTGGGCATCACAACTCTCCCCTCCTTATAAAATTTCGTCCTCAAAATTTAACTTAACAAATAAGTTCGGATACTTTGATCTCATTTCATCTTCAAGTTCCCATGTCGCTTCCTCCATTGATTGACTATTCCATAAGACCTTAACTAATGATATCTTTCTATTTCTCAATTCATTTTCCATTCTGTCCAAAATTTGAATGGGTTGTTCTTCATAAGTCAGGTCCTCATTAAGCTCTATATCTTCTTGCTTTAACACATGTGAAGGACTTAGTACATACTTTCTCAACAGGGATATGTGGAAGACATCATTCACACTACCAAGTGATGATGGTAAGGCTAATCTATATGCCATTTTTCCAATTCTTTCTACAATGTCATAGGGACCAATGTATCTTGGGCTCAATTTTCCTTTCTTTCCAAATCTTTTCACTCCTTTCATAGGTGCTGTCTTCAGAAAGACCTTGTCTCCCACTTCAAATTCTACATCTTTTCTCTTACTATCTGCATAACTCTTTTGTCTGCTCTGAGTTGTTAACATTCTCTTGCGGATCTTTTGAATAGCCTCTTCAGTTTTCTGCACCCAATCAAGACCAAGATACTTCCTTTCACCCAAGTCATCCTAATGTACTGGGGATCTATGCCTCCTACCACACAAAGCCTCATACCAATAGTAGCTTGATAGCTATTGTTGTATGCAAGCTCAGCTAAAGGTGTAACACCCTACCTACGTAGGGCTGTTATCATGCTCCTCTATTAATTACTTATCATACTCATTCATGAAAAAGGTACTGAAATTTTTTTTTTTTAAACTTAAATTCAAAACCTTATACTTATATACATTCATACAAGTATATACTTAATTAAGAACTATAGTTCAAACCTTTGTAACATATCAGGCAACTCATAGTAAGTATTAGATATTAGTACCCTCAAACCAACATCACATAATACAATAAAATTTCAAAACGCATGGCGGTGTCTAACCCAAATTTCACAGTCCGTAGCGCCATCTCCACAGTCTTGTATCATACATTACTATAGACTACTTACCTATAGCATAAACGCAAGTCATGAGCTTTCGCTCAGCAAGTACAACTTATTATTCGTAAAACAATCTTGATAAAGATATGCATGAACCATTTATGCTATCTTATCAAATCCATTGTGCTTGCTTGTGTTAGCATCTTTTTGGACCCCTTACATAACATGAGTGTACGTACTGTGGCGCGCAGCCATGGAGTGGTTGGGGTGGCCAGTCCAATCCAACTCAAACCATGAACCAAACCCGACCTAGAGCGGGTCGGTACGACACAAGGGAACTTACTTGCCATTATACTTAAAAACTTGTTCTTACTTTGAAAAGTATTTGAAAAACCATTTAATACTTAGAAAACCAGTCCATACTTGAAAAACCATTTCATACTTGAAACACAGTTTCTTACTTGAAACTTGATCTTATTCTTACCATGTAATTCATCATTAGTGAGCATGCTTCATGGTGTCACAATAGGAAATCATAAATCATATGCACCACATATATGAATGCATAAGCTTTGAAAACATGCAAAGTAGTAAGACAATTTGCCTATGCTATAGGCTGAGTTGTACTTACAGGTTATGCTTCGTCTTGGGTTTGTTGCTCCAATAGGTTACAACAACAGGTTATATTCATGTTTCCAAAAAGGAAGTAAGATAAGGATCATCCCATCTTACCATAAATCATTACATTTATTACTGGTATCCTAACCAACATTCACCAGTAATCCTAGTTACATGTCCAACACATACTACAATGATATCTTATTTAGTTACTAAATGTAACCCTAAGGTACATGACCCAGTTACAATCAAACAGTATTTGTTTGATTACTTACTGCAACTTGGGGTACAAGGCCCAATTATACTTAAATAATATCTTATTAGGTTACTATTAGTAACCCTAGGTATAAGTCCAATTATATTTAGACTAATACTCTATTAGGTTATTAAGGCCCAATTACTTTTAAAATAATACTATATTAGGTTATTATTAGTAACCATGGGTTTTAGGAACAACCCAATAGCTTGGGTATCCTATCGTGTTACTAATGGTCATCATTTTGCTATTATATTTTCAAAATAATTTTGGCCCATATATTTATTTTTCTCTTTTTTTAACAAGACTTTGTCGAATTTTTTTTTTTAAAGTCTTTTTGTAAAACTTTAATCCCTTGAAAATGTATCTTTATAAAACTGTAACTTTTAAACAAAAATATCAAATTCTGAAAGCAATCTTTGAAAACAGTTTCATAGTTTCAGTTATTAGTGCATGTGCAGGAATTGCCTGTTCATGCACTGTTTTGAAAATCCTGTGTAAGAATTTCCTGTACCCTACACAATTTTGAAAATCTAGTTTTTCCTTAAAATCTGTTTTGAATTAGAAAAAGTTTTCTTCATGAAAGTTATAGATCTCGAAAAATCTCGAAAAAATACTACAATTTTCATTCTTCACTCAAAACTTGGTTCTGCCTTTAACCTATAAGTTTTTCTCTTTGAAACTGCTTGGCGGTGCACAGGGTCTGGGCAGACCAGGTTCAGATTTTCATTAAAAAAAAAAAAAAAAAGCCCTATTAGCTTTATTTTTAAAAACCGTCCATGTTGGCCCCTAGCATGTTCAATTCTCTACAATTTTGTAGTTTTGACTTTTTCCAAATTCGGCTTTTAAAGGCCTCAAAATGTCATTTCCAGATTGCTGCTCAGTTTAATCCGAAACTGGCAGTTTTCAACTTAGGTTGATTTTTATGTAAAATTGCACATACCCTACCTCAAACGGTTAAAACCGTGAGCTTACGACAAATATGCAGCATGTTATGTATGGTTTCCATCATCATGCATTGGTTTCCCATCCTTACAAACCTAAATGGTAACCTTTACCAAATTAGGGTTTTGGGTTAATCTTTTAACCCTCCATTCATCATACATCATCATCATTATTATCATTCATACAATACATCTTCTTCAGTATGTGGGGACATATTACCAACACATAATAGGCATTCACACATACTACATAATTTCTAACAAATAATATCACAAGCATGCACCAAATTATAAATCAAGACCACTAAACCCTAATCAAGCACATATTAAGCAATCTAGGCTATTGCATGAAAAATAAAAGGTAAGCTCATGCTCTTACATACCTAACATGAAATATACTTAAACTTTTGAATCACAACTTAATTGAATTGCTTAAAGGGTTTAGGAGGGTTACCTTTAAACCTTGAGAATGGTTCTAGGTCTTGAATTAAAAATTTCCCTGCTTACTTCCTCCACTCACAAATCCGACCTCTCTCTCTCTCTCTCTTTTCCTCTCTTTTGGTTTCGGCTCCTAAGGGTGGGCGAGAGAGAGAGTTGGAAATGTACTAGAGTTTTTGGGGTGTAACTAAATGGTCCAACATTCCTCCTTCATCGCCTATTTATAGGTGAAAAATAATTAAATTTCTATAATTATTTTTATTTCAAAAATTGCACATCTAACCCTAAAAACAAAATATTTGCTAACAAATCCCTTGAGGTGGCCGGCCATAAGGGTGCCAATTTGCTCCCAATAAATGCATACTTATCCATTAAATTTTTAATTCAAAAATTGCTTGTTTATCTTGAATGAGGCGTCACCCAATTAGACCATGTTTGCCACTTTCCTTAAGATGCAGTCAATTTTCTTAATAAATCAAATAGTGATAATACTGTTTTCAACTAATAACAGTATAGTTATACTGGACTACAGTCCATAATTTATTTGCACTTAATTGAACTGCGTGTAGGTTTTTCTTAGGACTTGAAGCCACTTGGTCTTTATTATCCTAAATATTGTGCTTGATTTTTCTAAAGTGGTCCCGTACCTTATTCTCGCTTTTTCATCCATAATGATGGTTATCATAGTATAATTTCTATACTGTTTATTATATTGTTGTCCCATCTTAATCATACACTAAATCATCCTGGTCAAATTTTGCCTGGAATAAAATCATAAATCCTTGTTCTGCCTTTTTCATCAAAAGGCCTTATGCTCGACTAAGCAACTTATTGTTGAGTCCCCTAACTAATAAAATGATAACTCAAACATATACTAATAATCAGATCATGTATTTATATCGACATACATGACACAAACTTGGATTTCCTTTGTATCTAAGGAAATCGTGAGTTCATAAAAAGTTTGGTTATTACAAAAGGTAAGTACTCATCTGAAGATTTCTGAAAATCAAGAACACATGTCCTTAACATATCCATCAAAATCTGAATAGTCCACTCTGACTGACCATCAATCTGGGGATAGAATGCTATACTGAATGTCAACTTGGTCCCCATAGCTCTATGCAAACTTTTCTAAAAATTAGAAGTAAACTGCGAACCCCTATAAGAAACAATCGTCACTAGTACCCCATGTAATCTAACTATCTCCTTCACATACAGTCGAGCATATTGATCCATGGAGTATGTTGTGCGAATTGGAAAGAAATGGGTTAACTATGTTAGTCTATCGATGATCACCCAGATCGAATCATATCCTTTTTTTGTTCTTGGCAATCCAATGACAAAATACATTGTAGTATCTTCCCACTTTCACTATGGAATATCTAGAGTTTGCAATGTACCTGCTGGTCTTTGATGCTCTCCCTTTACTTGATGGCAATTAAAACACTCTAACAAAAATTTAATAACATATTTTCTCATCTTTGGCCACCAATAATGAGCTTTAAAATCCTTATACATTTACTTGTTCTTTACTGTTACGTTATTGAACTCCTTATATTCAATACCTAGTCTTATCGCTCCATTTTTTTTTTTTTTTTTTACAAATAACACTGGTGCACCCCATGGTGAAAAACTTGGTCGAATAAATCCCTTATCTAGTAACTCCTGTAATTGAACCTTTAATTCGTTCAACTTAACTGGAGACATCCTATAAGGTGTCTTTAAAATGGGAGTTGTTCTAGGCATCAGCTCAATCTCAAATTCTAGTTCTCTATCTGGTAGCAGCCCTGGTAAATCCTCAAGAAATACTTCTAGAAACTCGTTCACCATTGGAACATTTTGTATCTGAAATTTCTGCTCCGCCAGGACATCAACAAAATCCTACACATCCACTATCTGATAGCCTTCGTGCCTTTAATGCTGATATAATAGGAATTCTTAACCCACTGGTTATGCCAACAAAATAAAATTTTTCCTCCTCTGAGGGTCGAAATACTACTATATTCTTTCTACAGTTAATAAAAGCATTATACTTTGTTTACCAATCCATACCTAGAATCACCTCGTAATTTGGCATATTCAATACCACTAAGTCCACAAATAACTCCCTTCCATCAATTTGCACTGGACGGGCACGTATTTTCTGGTACATAATCTCCCCAGATGGTAATGTAACAGTATATTGCATCTCAAGCTGATCTATTTGCCTACCCAACTTTCTTACACACTCCTTGGATACAAATGAATGAGTGGCTCCTGAATCTATTAACGCATGTGCAGTCATTCCATGAATGAGTATCTCACCTATAACTACTAATGGATCTGTAGCTGCCTTTGCCTGTGTGAATGCAAAAACCCTAGTAGGAACCCTCTTATGTTGATCACTTGAAGCTGAAGGACAACTGATCATGTGAAGCTGAAGGACAATCTCTAGCATAAGGCCACGGCTTACTACATGTAAAGCAAACTCCTTGTCTACACTCTCCAGGGTGAAACTTTCCACACTTAGAACACTCAGTCCTCCTAGTAGTAGCAACAAACGATGATGCTTGGTTCTGTTGATTTGAACCCTTTGCTCTCTTTCCTGGCTCTTGTGATCCCTGGTTCCAATTATGTTGTCTCTTTTGTCCTCCTTGAGCCCTAGGTGGCCTCTGTTGTTGTTGTCCTCTACCTTTGTTTCCCTAGAACCTAGACATAAATCTTCTTCCTTGATTGCCTCTAAATCTATTTTGCCTTTCCCTCTCCTTTCCATGGACATCTAACACTTTCCTTCCTGCCATGTCCACCCTTAAATCTTTATTAGCCACATTTGCAAAGTCTGTTCCTTCAAGATCAACCACTTCTAAGTCTTTATAGACCACTGGAATCAATCCATTAAGAAATTGATCGATCTTCTATTTTTCATTGTTCAAATGAGTGGCATAACATGATAGTTCATCAAACTTCCTCAAATACTCTACAACTATCATTGAACCCTATTTGAGATTAGCAAACTCTCTTCTCTCATCATCTTTTATGGCAGATGTCACAAACTTCTCCTCAAGCAAATTTCTGAAGGCTTCCCAAGTCATACGATTAATGTAATGAATAACTATCTTAGTATCCCACCAATAACTAGCATCCTCTCTCAACATCATTACAACACAATAAACTTTTTCTGTATTGGGAATGCTGACACAATCAAACAACCTTTCCATGGTACAGATCTAGTTTTCTCCAATTTTAGAGTCTACAGCACCTTCAAACACCAGCGGCTTGTACTTCAGAAAACATTCACCAACAGCATCTATCACATCATTATGACTACTAGTGTAGATAGGGGAGAAGGAGGGGATAGTGGTGGTAGTGGTGAGGGAGTAGGTCGATCAGCCTGTAACTTGGCTTACTATTCCAAAAATCTCTCCATCATATCAGCAAGCCTATCAAAATGAGCATCTCTACTATCCCGATCATTGGAGGTATAGCTTTCCCCAACACGTTTAGCTCGACTACTAGTTCTCACTATAGCTTCCTATATTTTAATTCATCATTTCGCACATATGTACACAATAAATGGCCAATACATGCATATTGTAATGTAAGCAACAATGCATAACAATGTGCATTATAAACAAGAACTTACTGGTTGACTGCATTTTCCTTCACCTCGTGAGCTTTGTATATGAATAGTCTACATAACAGACCTTGCTCTGATACCAAAATTGTAACACCTACCTAATACAACTCTACATCACCCAAATAGCGATGTAATAAAATGTGCCATCTTAGAAAACCTACCCAGCACCATAGAAATAGAATCCCGACCCCATTGTAACCTAGGAATCATAACACAAAATCCATTAAAATGTCAATCCAAGGTGTACTAGGAATTGGTAGTGGGGTGTACAAACCGTGGGGTTGAACTCTTGACTTAGCTTGCCTACAAATGACACATCTCTCACAAATCCTCTCAACATCTCTTTTCATGCAAGGCCAATAAAAATGTTCTTGTATCAGTCATAGGGTTTTAGCTACACCAAAATGCCCATCAACCCTTCACCACGGGTTTCCCTCACTAACAAGTCCCTCAAAGAACAATTAGGCATACACAACTTATTTTTTCCAAAACAAATAATTATCATGCCTAAAATATTCCCCAAAGGTAGCCTTCTCACAGGACAAATACAACTCACTTAAATCTTGGTCTATCGGGTACAAATCTTTAATGTGCTCAAAACCAAGTAATTAAACATCAAGAGTAGAAATCAATGCATACCTACGAAAAAGTGCATCAGACACCACATTCTCTTTACCTTGTTTGTACTTGATCAGAAATGGGAATGGCTCAATGAACTCCATCCATTGTGCATGTCTCTTGTTCAGCTTGTGTTGCCCCTTCAAATTCTTTAAAGATTCATGATCCGTGTGGATCACAAATTCCTTGGCCAATTGGTAATGCTGCCATGTCTCCAATGCTCGTACCAATGCATACATCTCTTTGTCATAATTAGGGTAGTTCAAGGTTGTCCCGCTTAGTTTCTCACTGAAGTAAGCAATTGGTCTTCCATCTTGCATAAGAACAGCTCAAATACTTATACCCAATGCATCACATTCAATCTCAAATGCTTTAGAAAAATTAGGTAAGGCTAGCAAATGTGGTTTTGTTAATTTTTCTTTGATCAACTGGAATGTCGTCTCTTGTTCTTCTCCCTATTTGAATCCAACATTCTTCTTGATAACCTCGGTAAGGGGAGTAGAGATGGTATTGAAATCTTTCACAACCTCCTATAGAAACTAGCAAGCCCATGAAAACTTCTAACATGCCCTACACCAGTTGGTCTCGGCCATTCTTGTATGTGTGGAATTTTTCTTCAGCAACCTCAATTCCATTGGGACTAACAACATAACCTAAGAAAACAAGCTTATGGTGCAAAAATTAAACTTTTTCAGGTTAGTAGACAATTTTTCTTTTCTAAGCACTTCAAAAACCAATTGTAAATGCTTCAAATGATCATCCAAGTTTTTGTTGTAAATGAGAATATTAACAAAATAAACCACAACAAATTTCCCAAGGAAGGGACATCAAACATGATTCATTATACGCATGAAAGTGCTAGGTGCATTAGTTAATCCAAAAGGCATAACTAACCACTCATACAATTCATATTTAGTTTTGAATGTAGTTTTCTATTAATCACCTTCCTTCATTCTTATTTGATGATAAGCATTTTTCAGATAAATCTAAGAAAACAAACAAGCACCATACAGCTCATCTAACATGTCATCTAAACAAGGAATGGGAAAACGATACTTTACCGTGATATTGTTAATGGTTTGGCAATCAACACTCATTCTCTATGTTCCATCCTTCTTAGGTACTAACAACACTGGAACTGCCCATGGACTCAAGCTTTCTCTCACGTACCCTTTTTCCATCAACTCTTTGACTTGCCTTTAAAGCTCCTTTGTCTCCTCCGGGTTACTTCTATAGGCTAGCTAGTTTGGAATGGTTGCACCGGGCACGAAATCAATTTGATGCTCGATCCCTCAGATTGGTGGTAATCGGTGTGGTGTATCCTCAGGGAAAACATCCTCATAATCCTGCAAAAGAGACACAATAGAACTTGGAAGAGTGGGGTCAAGGTGGTTAGTTAAAAATGCAGCCTCCTTGTACACAAGTAAAATCATTGGCTGGTATCAATGATCTCTTTACATCACTTGCTCTTGCATAAAAATTCTTTTGTATTCTCTCTTTTTTCTCTCATTGGCTGAAACCCCCTTTTCCCTTTCATTTTCCTTTTTCTCAGCCAACCTCTTTCTTTCTTGACTCTCAGCCTCTCTCTCTCTTTCACTCTTTCTTTTTTGATCACTCTTTTTATTTTGCTTACTCTCTTTTTGTAACTTCACTTGATCTTCACAAACATGTTTCGGAGTTAAAGGCACAAGAGTGATGGCTCGTTGATTATGCACCAAAGAGTACTTGTTGGTGAAACCATCATGCTTCACATGCCGATCAAACTACCAAGGCCTTCCAAGAAGTATGTGTCCCGCATGCATGGGAGTCACATCACACGACACCTCGTCTATATACTTCCCGATCCGGAATGAAACGAGAACTTGCTTGTTGACTCTCACCTCATCATAATCATTCAACCATTGCGGCTTGTAAGGCCGTGGGTGCTTTGTTGTTGGCAACCCTAATTTCTCCACCATGCATGGTAGTGCTAGCGACATTGGTACAACTCCCTCCATCATTGATCATACTACACACCTTGTCTTGAACATGGCACCTAGTATGGAAAATATTTTCTTGTTGCTCCTCTTCGTCTTCCTTAACCTGCACACTTAAGGCTCTCCTTGCCACCAAGGTCAACTCACCATGAGGAACACACTCCTCATCTGAAGTGTTCCCCAATGATGGCATAGACTCAACATCTTCTTCATCCTTGGTTTCGATCTCACCATTGTCTTGCATCACCATAACTCTCTTATGCGGACACTGACTCGATATGTGACCCCTGCCTTGACATTTGAAACATTTAATGTCATGATTGCGAGTGGAAGTAGAGTCATTTTTACCTTGTGAATTGGAAGTTGAGGAAGAAGGCTTGGTCTCGGCCTTAAGGTTGGCCGTGGCTTTCTCTTCCTTTTTTGGATAAGTCGACTTCTAAGGAGTTTGTTCCGTATATCGGCTCGATTGTGTCCTCCTCTTAAGTTGCTTTTCAACTTTTATGGCCGTGTGTACCATATCCTCTAACTCCATGTAATGTTGTAACTCCACCTGATTGGTGATTTCTTGATTCAAACCTGCCAAAAACCGTGCCATAGTGGCTTTTCGATCCTCTTCTATATTTGCTAGGATCATTGCTACCTCCATCTCTTGGTAGTAATCTTTGACACTCCAATTGCCTTGTGCGAGTCTTTGCAGCTTCTTGTGCAAATCCTGATAATAGTGACTTGGCACAAAACACCTCCTCATCACTCCAGTCTTTCTCTATTTTGTGTTTAACACCAATTGATCCCACCAAACATTAGCATAGTCAGAAAACTCAATGGCTACAAGTTTTACCTTCTTCATCTCTGAGTGGTTGTGGCAATCAAAAACTAGCTCCATCTTCTTTTCCTACTCTAGATAAGCCTTGGGACCATTTTTGCCTTGAAACGAAGGCACCTTCATATTAATGTGGCCCAAATTATTATCCTCCTGATTCCTATCACTTATAATCCGTCCAAACCTCCTAAAGTTGCCCACCGAGTGTCTATCATCCTCTTCTTCAAAACCGCCCTCGTTGAACTCCTCAAAGTCCTCCGCGACATGTCTTGGTTGAACTCTTTCCCTCCTATGCACATTGGAAGCCATTTATGGCTGCCCCTTATTGCCATTTTCTACTCTATCCAACTGTTCATTGACTTGCTCTAATTATACCCTCATCATCAGGCTCATCTCTCCCACCAAAGCTTCCATGTATAGCTTGGGATCCGCCCCTCTTTAAGCTTCCTTATAGTCATGTTGAGACATGATTTCTGCAAAAGATAAGTTAAAAAAAGAAAAATGACCTCACAATTCTCGCCCTCTCGTATTTCACTCAAGGATTATGTTTCACTCAACACTTGTGTTTTTCACACAAAATATTTGGCTTTTACCCTCAAATAATCTCACACTCTTGCCTTTTTCCACTCGTGGTAATTCTCTTTCGGCTCTTATCAAACTAATCAAACAAGAACAAGAATTTCCAGCAACAATTCATTCACAACTTACCAATGAGATTTTGATTTTAAGAACACCGAATGTATTACATGAAGTTTCCAACTAGAATTTCCCATAAGAATATGTGTCACACTATTATTTTTTTTCAAAAGAAACTCAATCAGATTCAATGATTCGTCTTCTTCTTCTTCTTCTTCTTTTGACTTTCTTTTTCCTTTTTTTTTTTTTTTTTTTTGGCAATATCAAGAACTGAAATTAAAGCTACAGCAAGGAAAAGAGGAAATAAATTTGACCGAAAAGAAAAGGGAAGTTCGGCCAACTAAAGTTTGGAAAGAGATTGGAAAACTAGGCTGAAAAACAAAAAGGATGAGCAAACTTGAGGCTAGAACCTTGCTCTAATACCAAATGATACGAACCTCGTCAAGAATAACGAGACCCGAACACAATTAGGAACCCAAGATCGTTCTACGATCAGATTTGAATGGAACCTCAACCCATTGTTTATAACGAAACAAGAACCTCAGTATATTGTAAGCGCCACAAATAGTGATGGAAATCCGTTTGATAAGTCGTTGTTGAACGCCACAAAAATAATTCTAGATAAGTTCGAATAGTTCACTACTACAAAATGTGGATTCCACGACGAAGCTTCCACGACTGTTTTTTAAAAAATCGTCGTGGAAAATGTGGCAAAAACACGGAGCGGAACAAAGCTTCCGAAAACCGTCGTGGAAGCCGAAGCTCCACGATGGTTACAGAAAACCGTTGTGGAAGGTCATGATTCCACGACGGTTGTAGAAAACTGTCGTGGAAGTTAGAGATACCACGACAGTTAAAAAAATCGTCGTGGTATCTCAAGTAAAATTTTGAAAATTTTTTTTTTTAAATTAAAAAAAAAATCGTTGTGGAATTTAAAAAAAAAAATTAAAAAATTAGCTACCACGATGGTTTCTAGAAACCGTCGTGAAAACATGAATCTTCCACGATAGTTTTTTAGAAACCGTCATGGTAGGTATGAAGGAGAGAATTTTTCTAAAAAAAATTTTTTGAATTTTTTGACCAACCACGACGGTTTTTTGGAAAAATTGTCGTGGTAGGTAATTTTGACCTACCACGACGGTTTTTGAAAAAAACCATCGTGGTAGGCAAAAACCGTCGTGGTAGGTCAAAAAATTCAAAAAAAAATTTTGGAAAAATTCAAAAAAAAAATTCAAAAAAAATTTTTTTTTTTTTGATTTTTTCACCCTACCACGACGGTTTTTGGAGTATGAAGGCGGGAATTTTGAAAATTTTTGAAATTTTTCAACTTTTTGGATCGTATATTAAAATCCAAAAAAATACCCTCTTTCTCACCCCATTACATTCTGAGTCTTTTTCACTCTCTAATACAAACTCTAACTCCAAACCCAAAGTCACCCATATCCTCCCTCCATTTATCTCTCTCCGCTCCCTCTCTACATTCTC
>JAFMPE010092309.1:0-13850 GCA_024759925.1 Ficus religiosa
TGAAATTTAGGTATTTTTTGCACCCAAAAAAAAAAAAAATCATTCTTTGTCATTTAACTACTTTCCATTAAAAAAAATCAATATTTTTGTATATTTAATGGTAGTTTCATATATGATTTTAAGATAACGTATAAAGTAGAATTTCCATGAAATATATATATATATATATATATATATATATATTTTTACTAAAGATTTATTACACTCTCTTTCAAAGGATAAAGCTGTCATGTAACTCTCTTTCAAAGGGCAGGCTACTCTCTTTCAAAGGACACAAGTCTGGACAAAAGCCTGTCAACATGTCTTACACGTTTAATGTGACAATTTTTTTTAAAAATTTTTAATTAAAAATTAAAATTTTTTTAGTTTTTGGTTTTGTTTTGTTTTTTGTTTTTTTGTTTTTAATTTCGCACTTGCAAATCGCGCACAATACAACTGATCTTCATAATCACTTTATCACTCGAAATTAATTTCAAAATTTTTTAATTGAGTTAAATTGGATTTGAGTTATGTGTTTAGAATAAAAAATTGTTTGACGTGAAAAAAAAAAGAAAAAAAAAGGAAAATTAACCCTATATTTGGGGCAACCATTTTGGCCACTTGCAATATTCCATTTTAGGGGCTGTTTGGTCCATAAGTTTAACTCAAGTTAAACTGTACTTTCTCTTGAATTTGAGGATGGAGATTCGTACTCCACATTATATGTATGATGAAGTTAAGTGTGTATTTACTATTATGCTATACCTATAATCACTATAATATTCTATATGTTAAAAAAAGTTATGTGATGGGATGACTTGGATTTTTATGAAAAAACAAAATTTAGGTATGTTTCACAAAAAGCAATTCATTCTTTATTCCTTTTACTATTTAATGGGGAAAAAAAATGCAAAAGTGATTAAATTAAACGAAGTTTGAAAAAAAATTTTCAAAAATCCATTTTCCATATCTTTCGAGTAAGTCCTTTTTTTTTTTTTTTTCCAGAAAATAATTCCTACATTCCATATTTACTAACTAGTGTATTCTCAAATTCAAATTGAAAAATCATTTTTCCCCCCTAACTGTCCCTCCGGGTAAAGAATAAAATATGCAAACATTTCAATACTTGCCTCTTCAGATTTTTTTTTTCTTTTTTTCTTTTTTTGCTAAAGATTTATTAAACTCCCTTTCAAAGAACAAAGATGTCATATAACCCACTTTCAAAGGACAGGCTACTCTCTTTCAAAGGACACAAGCCTGGACAAAAGCATGTCAACGTGTCTTACATGTTTCGTGTGATAATTTTTTTAAAAAAATTTTAATTAAAAATTAAAAATTTTTTAGTTTTTTGTTTTGTTTTGTTTTGTTTTGTTTTTTTTTTTTTATTTCGCACTTGCAAATCGCGCACAATACAACTGGTCTTCATAATCACTTTATCACTCGAAATTAATTTCAAAATTTTTTAATTGAGTTAAATTGGATTTGAGTTATGCGTTTAGAACAAAAAAACTGTTTGTCATGAAAAAAAAAAGGAAAAAAGAAAGAAAATTAACCCTATTTTTGGGGCAACCATTTTGGCCACTTGCAATATTCCACTTTAGGGGCTGTTTGATCCATAAGTTTAACTCAAGTTAAATTGCACTTTTTTTTAAATTTGAGGATGGAGATTCATACTCCACATTATATGTATGATGAAGTCCAGTGTGTATTTACTATTATGCTATACCTGTAATCACTATAATATTCTTTATGTTAAAAAAAAATTGTGTGATTGGATGACTTGGATTTTTATGAAAAAACAAAATTTAGGTATGTTTGACGAAAAGCAATTCATTCTTTAATCCTTTTACTTTTTATTGAAAAAAAAAATGCAAAAGTGATTAAATTAAATGAGGTTTGAAAAAAAAATTTCAAAAATCCATTTTCCATATCTTTTGAGTATGTCTTTTTTTTTTTTTTTCCAGAAAATAATTTCTGCATTCCAAATTTACTAACTAGTATATTTTCAAATTCAAAATAAAAATCATTTTTCCCCCATGACTGTCCCTTCGGGTAAAGAATAAAATATGCAAACATTTCAATGCTCGTCTCTTCAGATATATATATATATATATATTTTTTTTTTTTGCTAAAAGATTTATTAAACTCTCTTTCAAAGGACAAAGCTGTCGTGTAACTCTCTTTCAAAGGACAGGCTACTCTCTTTCAATGACACAAGCCTGGACAAAAGCATGTCAACGTGTCTTACACGTTTCTTGTGATAATTTTTTTAAAAAACTTTTAATTAAAAATTAAAATTTTTTTAGTTTTTGGTTTAGTTTAGTTTAGTTTTTTTTTTTTAATTCGCACTTGCAAATCGCGCACAATACGACTAGACTTCATAAACATTTTATCACTCGAAATTAATTTCAAAATTTTTTAATTGAGTTAAATTGGATTTGAGTTATGCGTTTGAAATAAAAAACTATTTGTCATGAAAAAAAATGAAAAAAAAAAAAAAGAAAATTAACCCTATATTTGGGGCAACCATTTTGGCCACTTGCAATATTCCATTTTAGGGACTGTTTGGTCCATAAGTTTAACTCAAGTTAAACTGTACTTTCTTTTGAATTTGAGGATGGAGATTCGTACTCCATATTATATGTATGATGAAGTCAAGTGTGTATTTACTATTATGCTATACCTGTAATCACTACAATATTCTTTTTGTTAAAAAAAAAAATTGTGTGATTGGATGACTTGGATTTTTATGAAAAAACAAAATTTAGGTATGTTTCACGAAAAGCAATTCATTCTTTATACCTTTTACTATTTAATGGGAAAAAAAATGTAAAAGTGATTAAATTAAATGAAGTTTGAAAAAAAAAATTTTTCAAAATTCCATTTTCCATATCTTTCGAGTAAGACTTTTTTTTTTTTTCCCAGAAAATTATTCCTACATTCCATATCTACTAACTAGTGCATTCCCAAATTCAAAATGAAAAATCATATTTCCCCCCTAACTGTCCCTTCGGGTAAAGAATAAAATATGCAAACATTTCTATGCTTGCCTCTTCAGATTTTTTTTTTTTTTTGGCTAAAGATTTATTAAACTCTCTTTTAAAGGACAAAGCTGTCATGTAACTCTCTTTCAAAGGACAGGCTACTCTCTTTCAAAGGACACAAGCCTGGACGAAAGCCTTTCAACGTGTTTTACACGTTTCATGTGATAATTTTTTAAAAAAAATTTTAATTAAAAATTAAAAATTTTTTAGTTTTTGGTTTTGTTTTGTTTTTTTTATTTCGCACTTGCAAATCGCCCACAATACAACCGGTCTTCATAATCACTTTATCACTCGAAATTAATTTCAAAATTTTTTAATTGAGTTAAATTGGATTTGAGTTATGCGTTTAGAACAAAAAACTGTTTGTCATGAAAAAAAAAAAAAAAGAAAAAAAGAAAAGAAAATTAACCCTATTTTTGGGGCAACCATTTTGGCCACTTGCAATATTTCATTTTAGGGGCTGTTTGGTCCATAAGTTTAACTCAAGTTAAACTGTACTTTCTTTTGAATTTGAGGATGGAGATTCGTACTCCACATTATATGTATGGTGAAGTCAAGTATGTATTTACAATTATGCTGTACCTGTAATCACTATAATATTCTTTATGTTAAAAAAAAATTTGTGTGATTGGATGACTTTGATTTTTATAAAAAAACAAAATTTAGGTATGTTTTACGAAAAGCAATTCATTCTTTATTCCTTTTACTAGTTATGGGAAAAAAATGCAATAGTGATTAAATTAAACGAAGTTTGAAAAAAAAAATTCAAAAATCCATTTTCTACATCTTTCGAGTAAGTTTTATTTGTTTTTTTTCCAGAAAATAATTCCTACATTCCATATTTGCTAAATAGTGTATCCTCAAATTCAAAATGAAAATCATTTTTCCCCCCTAACTGTCCGTTCGGGTAAAGAATAAAATATACAAACATTTCAATGCTTGCCTCTTCAGATTTTTTTTTTTTTGCTAAATATTTATTAAATTCTCTTTCAAATGACAAAGCTGTCATGTAACTCTCTTTCTAAGGACAGGCTACTCTCTTTCAAAGGACACAAGCCTAGACAAAAGCCTGTCAACATGTCTTACACGTTTCATGTGATAATTTTGTTAAAAAAATTTTAATTAAAAATTAAAAATTATTTAGTTTTTGGTTTTGTTTTGTTTTGTTTTGTTTTTTTTTTTTATTTCGCACTTGCAAATCGCGCACAATACAACTGGTCTTAATAATCACTTTATCACTTGAAATTAATTTCAAAATTTTATTAATTGAGTTAAATTGGATTTGAGTTATCCGTTTGGAATAAAAATTGTTTGTCGTGAAAATAAAAAAGAAAAAAAAAAGAAAATTAATGCTATATTTGGGGCAACCATTTTGGCCACTTGCGATATTCTATTTTAGGGGCTGTTTGGTCCATAAGTTTAACTCAAGTTAAACTGTACTTTCTTTTGAATTTGAGGATGGAGATTCACGCTCCACATTATATGTATGATGAAGTCAAGTGTGTATTTACTATTATGCTATAACTGTAATCACTATAATATTCTTTATGTTAAAAAAAATTATGTGATGGGATGACTTGGATTTTTATGAAAAAACAAAATTTAGGTATGTTTCACGAAAAGCAATTCATTCTTTATTCCTTTTACTATTTAATGGGGGAAAAAAATGCAAAAGTGATTAAATTAAACGAAGTTTGAAAAAAAAATTTTCAAAAATCCATTTTCCATATCTTTCGAGTAAGTCCTTTTTTTTTTTTCCAGAAAATAATTCCTACATTCCATATTTACTAACTAGTGTATTCTCAAATTCAAATTGAAAAATCATTTTTCCCCCCTAACTGTCTCTTCGGGTAAAGAATAAAATACGCAAACATTTCAATGCTTGCCTCTTCGGATTTTTTTTTTTTTTGCTAAAGATTTATTAAACTCTCTTTTAAAGAACAAAGATGTCATGTAACTCTCTTTCAAAGGACAGGCTACTCTCTTTCAAAGGACACAAGCCTGGATAAAAGCCTGTCAACGTGTCTTACACGTTTCATGTGATAACTTTTTTAAAAAAATTTTAATTAAAAAATAAAATTTTTTTAGTTTTTGCTTTTGTTTTGTTTTTTTTATTTCGCACTTGCAAATCGCGCACAATACAACTGGTTTTCATAATCACTTTATCACTCGAAATTAATTTCAAAATTTTTTAAATGAGTTAAATTGGATTTGAGTTATGCGTTTAGAATAAAAAACTGTTTGTCATAAAAAAAAAAAGAAAAAAAAAAAAAGAAAATTAACCCTATTTTTGGGGCAATCATTTTGGCCACTAGCAATATTCCATTTTAGGGGGTGTTTGGTCCATAAGTTTAACTCAAGTTAAACTGTACTTTCTTTTTAATTTGATAATGGAGATTCGTACTCAACATTATATGTATGATGAAGTCAAGTATGTATTTACTATTAAGCTATACCAGTAATCACTATAATATTCTTTATGTAAAAAAAAAAAAAAAAATTGTGTGATTGGATGACTTTGATTTTTATGAAAAAACAAAATTTAGGTATGTTTCACGAAAAGCAATTCATTCTTTATTCCTTTTACTAGTTAAAGGGGGAAAAAATGCAAAAGTGATTAAATTAAACGAAGTTTGAAAAAAAATTTTCAAAAATCCATTTTTCATATCTTTCGAGTAAGTCCTTTTTTTTTTTTTCCAGAAAATAATTCCTGCATTCCATATTTACTAACTAGTGTATTCTCAATTTCAAATTGAAAAATCATTTTTCCCCCCTAACTGTCTCTTCGGGTAAAGAATAAAATACGCAAACATTTCAATGCTTGCCTCTTCAGATATATATATATATTTTGCTAAAGAGATTTATTAAACTCTCTTTCAAAGGACAAAGCTGTTATGTAACTCTCTTTCAAATGACAGGCTACTCTCTTTCAAAGGACACAAGCCTAGACAAAAGCATGTCAACGTGTCTTACACGTTTCATGTGATAATTTTTTTAAAAAACTTTTAATTAAAAATTAAAAATTTTTTAGTTTTTGGTTTAGTTTAGTTTTTTTTTTTAATTTTTATTTCACACTTGCAAATTGCGCACAATACAACTAGTCTTCATAAGCACTTTATCACTCGAAATTAATTTCAAAATTTTTTAATTGAGTTAAATTGGATTTGAGTTATGTGTTTGAAATAAAAAACTGTTTGTCATGAAAAAAAATGAAAAAAAAATAGAAAATTAACCCTATTTTTGGGCAACCATTTTGGCCCCTTGCAATATTTCATTTTAGGGGCTGTTTGGTCCATAAGTTTAACTCAAGTTAAACAGTACTTTCTTTTTAATTTGAGGATGGAGATTCGTACTCCACATTATATGTATGATGAAGTCAAGTATGTATTTACTATTATGCTATACCTGTAATCACTATAATATTCTTTATGTAAAAAAAAAAAAATTGTGTGATTGGATAACTTTGATTTTTATGAAAAAAACAAAATTTAGGTATGTTTTACGAAAAGCAATTCATTCTTTAATCCTTTTACTATTTATTAGAAAAAAATTGCAAAAGTGATTAAATTAAAGGAGGTTTGAAAAAAAATTTTCAAAAATCCATTTTCCATATCTTTCGAGTAAGTCCTTTTTTTTTTCAGAAAATAATTCCTACATTCCATATTTACTAACTAGTGCATTCTCAAATTCAAAATGAAAATCATTTTTCCCCCCTAACTGTCCCTTCGGGTAAAGAACAAAATATGCAAACATTTCAATGCTTGCCTCTTCAGATATATATATATATATTTTTTTTTGCTAAAGATTTATTAAACTCTCTTTCAAAGGACAAAGTTGTCATGTAACTATCTTTCAAAGGACATGCTACTCTCTTTCAAAGGACACAAGCCTGGACCAAAGCATGTCAACGTGTCTTAAACATTTCATGCGATAGTTTTTTTAAAAAAATTTTAATTAAAATTTAAAAATTTTTTAGTTTTTGGTTTTTTTTGATTTTTTTTTATTTCGCACTTGCAAATCGCGCACAATACAACTGGTCTTCATAATCACTTTATCATTCGAAATTAATTTCAAAATTTTTTAATTGAGTTAAATTGGATTTGAGTTATGCGTTTAGAACAAAAAACTGTTTGTCATGAAAAAGAATAGAAAAAAAAAATTAACCCTATTTTTGGGGCAACCATTTTGGCCACTTGCAATATTCCATTTTAGGGGCTGTTTGGTCCATAAGTTTAACTCAAGTTAAACTGTACTTTCTTTTGAATTTGAGGATGGAGATTCGTACTCCACATTATATGTATGATGATGTCAAGTATGTATTTACTATTATGCTATATCTGTAATCACTATAATATTCTTTATGTTAAAAAAAAATTGTGTGATTGGATGACTTGGATTTTTATGAAAAAACAAAATTTAGGTATGTTTCACGAAAAGCAATTCATTCTTTAATCCTTTTACTATTTATTGGAAAAAAAATGCGAAAGTGATTAAAGTAAATGAGGTTTGAAAAAAAAATTTCAAAAATCCATTTTACATATCTTTCGAGTAAGTCCTTTTTTTTTTCAGAAAATAATTCCTACATTCCATATTTACTAACTAGTGTATTCTCAAATTCAAAATGAAAATCATTTTCCCCCCCTAACTGTCCCTGCGGGTAAAGAATAAAATATGCAAACATTTCAATGCTTGCCTCTTCAGATATATATATATATATATATTTTTTTTTGCTAAAGATTTATTAAACTCTTTTTCAAAGGACAAAGCTGTCATGTAACTCTCTTTCAAAGGACAGGCTACTCTCTTTCAAAGGACACAAGCCTGGACAAAAGCATGTCAACGTGTCTTACACGTTTCATGTGATAATTTTTTTAAAAAACTTTTAATTAAAAATTAAAAATTATTTAGTTTTTGGTTTAGTTTAGTTTTTTTTTTTTTTTTTAATTTTGCACTTGCAAATCGCGCACAATACAACTGGTCTTCATAATCACTTTATCACTCGAAATTAATTTCAAAATTTTTTAATTGATTTAAATTGGATTTGAGTTATGCGTTCCGAACAAAGAACTGTTTGTCATGAAAAAAAAAAGGAAAAAAAAAAAAAGAAAATTAACCCTATTTTTGGGGCAACCATTTTGGCCACTTGCAATATTCTATTTTAGGGGGTGTTTGGTCCATAAGTTTAATTCAAGTTAAACTGTACTTTCTTTTTAATTTGAGGATGGAGATTCTTACTCCATATTATATGTATGATGAAGTCAAGTATGTATTTACTATTATGCTATACCTGTAATCACTATAATATTCTTTATGTGAAAAAAAAAATTGTGTGATTGGATGACTTGGATTTTTATGAAAAAAAACAAAATTTAGGTATGTTTCACGAAAAGCAATTCATTCTTTAATCCTTTTACTATTTATTGGAAAAAAAATGCAAAAGTGATTAAATTAAATGAGTTTGAAAAAAAATTTTCAAAAATCCATTTTCCATATCTTTCGAGTAAGTCCTTTTTTTTTTTTTCAGAAAATAATTCCTACATTCCATATTTACTAACTAGTGTATTCTCAAATTCAAAATGAAAAATCATTTTTCCTCCCTAACTGTCCCTTCGGGTAACGAATAAAATATGCAAACATTTCAATGCTTGCCTCTTCAGATATATATATATATATATTTTTTTTTTTTGCTAATGATTTATTAAACTCTTTTTCAAAGGACAAAGCTGTCACGTAACTCTCTTTCAAAGGACAGGCTACTCTATTTCAAAGGACACAAGCCTGGACAAAAGCATGTCAACGTGTCTTACACGTTTCATGTGATAATTTTTTTAAAAAACTTTTAATTAAAAATTAAAAATTTTTTAGTTTTTGGTTTAGTTTAGTTTTTTTTTTTTTTATTTCGCACTCGCAAATTGCACACAATACAACTAGTCTTCATAAACACTTTATCACTCGAAATTAATTTCAAAATTTTTTAATTGAGTTAAATTGGATTTGAGTTATGCGTTTGAAATAAAAAACTGTTTGTCATGAAAAAAAAATGAAACAAAAAAAGAAAATTATCCCTATTTTTGGGGCAACCATTTTGGCCCCTTGCAATATTCCATTTTAGGGGCTGTTTGGTCCACAAGTTTAACTCAAGTTAAACTGTACTTTCTTTTGAATTTGAGGATGGTGATTCGTACTCCATATTATATGTATGATGAAGTCAATTGTGTATTTACTATTATGCTATACCTATAATCACTATAATATTCTTTATGTGAAAAAAAAAAATTGTGTGATTGGATGACTTGGATTTTTATGAAAAAACAAAATTTAGGTATGTTTCACGAAAAGCAATTCATTCTTTAATCCTTTTACTATTTATTGGAAAAAAAATGCAAAAGTGATTAAATTAAATGAGGTTTGAAAAAAAATTTTCAAAAATCCATTTTCCATATCTTTCGAGTAAGTCCTTTTTTTTTTTCAGAAAATAATTCCTACATTCCATATTTACTAACTAGTTTATTCTCAAATTCAAAATGAAAATCATTTTTCCCCCCTAACTGTCCCTTCGGGTAAAGAATAAAATATGCAAACATTTCAATGCTTGCCTCTTCAGATATATATATATATATTTTTTTTTTTTTGCTAATGATTTATTAAACTCTTTTTCAAAGAACAAAGCTGTCATGTAACTCTCTTTCAAAGGACAGGCTACTATCTTTCAAAGAACATAAGCCTGGACGAAAGCATGTCAACGTGTCTTACACGTTTCATGTGATAATTTTTTTAAAAAAACTTTTAATTAAAAATTAAAAATTTTTTAGTTTTTGGTTTAGTTTTGTTTTTTTTTTATTTCGCACTCGCAAATCGCGCACAATACAACTAGTCTTCATAAACACTTTATCACTCGAAATTAATTTCAAAATTTTTTAATTGAGTTAAATTGGATTTGAGTTATGCGTTTGAAATAAAAAAACTGTTTGTCATGAAAAAAAAATGAAACAAAAAAAGAAAATTAACCCTATTTTTGGGGCAACCATTTTGGCCCCTTGCAATATTCCATTTTAGGGCCTGTTTGGTCCATAAGTTTAACTCAAGTTAAACTGTACTTTGTTTTGAATTTGAGTATGAAGATTCGTACTCCACATTATATGTATGATGAAGTCAAGTGTGTATTTACTATTATGCTATACATGTAATCACTATAATATTCTTTTTGTTAAAAAAAAATTGTGTGATGGGATGACTTGGATTTTTAGGAAAAAACAAAATTTAGGTATATTTCATGAAAAGCAATTCATTCTTTATTCCTTTTACTATTTAATGGAAAAAAATGCAATAGTGATTAAATTAAACGAAGTTTGAAAAAAAAAATTTCAAAAATCCATTTTCCACATCTTTCGAGTAAGTTTTTTTTTTTTTTTTTTTCCAGAAAATTATTCCTACATTCCATATTTACTAACTAGTGTATTCTCAAATTCAAAATGAAAAATCATTTTTCCCCCCCAGCTGTCCCTTCGGGTGAAAAATAAAATATGCAAACATTTCAATGCTTGTCTCTTCAGATTTTTTTTTTTTTTTTGGCTAAAGATTTATTAAACTCTCTTTCAAAGGACAAAGCTGTTATGTAACCCTCTTTTGAAGGACAGGCTACTCTCTTTCAAAGGATACAAGCCTGGACAAAAGCCTGTCAACGTGTCTTACACGTTTCATGTGGTAATTTTTTTAAAAAAATTTAATTAAAAATTAAAATTTTTTAGTTTTTGGTTTTGTTTTGTTTTTTTTATTTCGCACTTGCAAATCGCATACAATACAACTGGTCTTTATAATCATTTTATCACTCGAAATTAATTTCAAAATTTTTTAATTGTGTTAAATTGGATTTGAGTTATGCATTTGGAATAAAAAACTGTTTGTCATGAAAAAAAAAAAATTAACCCTATATTTGGGGCAACCATTTTGGCCACTTGCAATATTCCATTTTAGGGGCTGTTTGGTCCATAAGTTTAACTCAAGTTAAACTGTACTTTCTTTTGAATTTGAGGATGGAGATTCGTACTCCACATTATATGTATGATGAAGTCAAGTGTATATTTACTATTATGCTCTACCTGTAATCCCTATAGTATTCTTTATGTTAAAAAAAATTGAGTGATTGGATGACTTTGATTTTTATGAAAAAACAAAATTCAGGTATGTTTCACGAAAAGCAATTCATTCTTTATTCCTTTTACTATTTAATGGAAAAAAAAAATGCAAAAGTGATTAAATTAAACGAAGTTTGAAAAAAAAATTTCAAAAATCCGTTTTCCATATTTTTTGAGTAAGTTCTTTTTTTTTTTTTCCAGAAAATTATTCTTACATTCCATATTTACTAACTAGTGTATTCTCAAATTCAAAAAGAAAAATCATTTTTCCCCCCTAACTGTCCCTTCGGGTAAAGAATAAAATATGCAAACATTTCAATACTTGCCTCTTCAGAGTTACTTGAGCCAAATCAAGGTTAATTATATCATTTACGAAAATTAAAAAATAATAATAATGAAAGGCAATGTATGCTGACTTAAAAGTAGTGAAAAAAGCAAATTTGCCACAACGTGTCAGCATGAAAATTTAACAAGTTGAAATTAACCACATTGACATATATATCTAATTAAATTCCAGAATTATAGTCAATATATATATATATATTCTTATTGGTGGTGGATGGCAACGCTTTCGGAATATATATATATATATATATATATATTTTTAACACTTCAGACCTTTTACTTTACCTCACATTTTATTAAAACGTGTGAAATGAACATAATATCACGTAAGACAGTATATGGCAACATGTAAAACCATATGTTAAATTGAAGATCACTTTTGGAGTTTAACAAACGAGAACAAGCTAACATTTCAAGGAGCATGAAACCCTCTTAAAATATTAAGTCCACTTTCCACGATAGTTTTCAAACAAAAAAAAAAAATCTCCATCCCGTATTTTTTAACAATATTTCACAACGGCTTCTTTAAAAACTATCGTGCAATATCCGTCTTTTTTCATTTTTTACTGTATGCGCATATCAGTGACCACCAACACTAGTTCACATATTCACATAAACTAATTCAAAATCCCTTTGAATTTTGTGCAATAAATAAATAAATAAAAGTTGGCTACACCATTTTTTATTGAGAAAATTTGTTACAAACTCCTTCAACTTATTTTTGTAGCTCTCAAACTTTTTTTTTTTTTTTTTTGCATTCAAATTGATAATCTCTTCCCCTTGAGGATTAAAGCCTGACAACAAGAGGGAAATTAAATTAATTTAAAAGACAAAAAAAAATGTGCAGAGGAACTGAAAAACTCGCTTTCAAATCCTCACACTCAATGAGTGCTTCAAGTCTCCCACATGAAGCAAATGATGACCCAAAGCCACTTTCCTTTTCCCAACCTCATCAACCAGACTCAAGTCCTTGCAAACATTAACCTTGAACTTGAATTTTCATTTCAGTTTTTGTATTTTTCTGAAAAAGTTTTTGTTTTTTCCTGAAAAAATTTTTGTCTTTTCTGAAAAGTCAATAAAAATTTTTAACTCAAACTTAAAATGTTCAACTCAAACTCATTCACCAAATGGACCATTAGCTTTTAAATAGTTTACCATTGGGCTACTGCCTTAAAATGGTTAGTTCTATTTTAATGAATTGATACTGTTTTGATTTATAATTACGCTTAAAAATATTGATTTATTAAATAACCCTTAAACCATACGATGTATCTTATCTTTTGGATTATACAACGTCAAACATCATTTGCTAAATGCTTGTTTTTTGGTTGGATCCTTTCCTACCACAACACCCCCCCCCCCCCCCAAAAAAAGAAAAAAGAAAAAAAAAAGCTTGTTTTTAGGTATAATACAGAGGATGATACAGTAACAATGTAATACCCGGAAATTTTGATGACTCTAGATTTCCTTTGAAACAAGGAATACCTAAGTCTGGATCATGATCGGAAGAGAATGACGGTATAAGTTTGAGTTCTCGATTAATTAGCTACGAGACTCCATAATAGGCATTTTATGGAAAAAGTTCGATTTAGAACTTCATCATGTGTTATGAGTTCTTATCGTTTTATAAGACTCAAAAATGATTGTTTGAATGAGCAAATAGCCTTTTCGGATGGAAAGAGGTGAAATTTGCATGATTCAAGGTTGGTCAAAGGTTTGACTGAAAAAGTCAACTTTGACCCAAGAAAATCAAAGTTTGACCAGAATGGTCAAAAAAACCTGCTAGTGTAATTTTAAGATCGCAGTATGGGAGAAATACTGTGAAAAACTCACTTTATGAGTAAGATGAAATAAATAAGAACTAAAACCGCTTTAGAAAAATCAAGCACGCTAAGTTAGGGTACAGGGCAAGAGGACTCGGAAAAATAAAGAAAAAATTTTTTAGTCCAATTTTTTTTTCACAGATAAAATTTTTACTACAGTATAAATTATCAGTACTGTGTATTAGAGCAACACAGTATTGGATTTATCNAGATGAAATAAATAAGAACTAAAACCGCCTTAGAAAAATCAAGCACGCTAAGTTAGGGTACAGGGCAAGAAGACTCGAAAAAATAAAGAAAAAATTTTTCAGTCCAATTTTTCACAGATAAAAGTTTTACTACAGTATAAATTATTAGTACTGTGTATTAGAGTAACACAGTATTGGATTTATCTGTGATAAGTTAAAAGTAGACTGTTTTTTTTACAAAAAGTTACTTTATGAATTGTGACATCATAATTCCCAAATTTATGACATCATAATTCAAAAAGCAAGGTTATCTATGCATGACAAGTGTCCCATTTC
>JAFMPE010092420.1:1535-15412 GCA_024759925.1 Ficus religiosa
ATACACTTAAATCTCCAATTAAAACTTAAATTGAAAGCTTAGGCATCAAAGGGAAATTTACCTCAATCAACCACCAAGGTTGAGTTAAATTGGATCCAAACTTTTTCCCTTTTGCTTTCAACACCACAACCGGCCTCTCATAGCTAGATGGGGTTCCAAATTTCAGTCACTCTTAGCTTGATAGGGTTCTAATATTTCGGCCATACCCACATGAAAATACACCAAAAACTTGTATCAAAACCCAATTGAGAAACTAAGGGGTTTAGGAAGATTGAAATTACCTTAACTCCTTGATTTGTGGGTTTCCAAATTTTCAGCTACTTCTTGGAGCTTCACCCAAGAATCAGCCATCACTTTTGCCCCTTTGCTCTCCACCAAAACCGGCCTTCCTTGGCTAGGTGGATTCCAAATTTTCGGTCACAACACTTACTAATTCTTTCTCTCATTTTTTTTTCTTCTTCTTTCTTTCTTCTCAAAAATCCGACCATCACATGGGATTTCTCTCACTTTGGGGGTTCGGTTTTGAGGGTGGGAGAGAGAAGAGAATTGCTTGAAAAAATGAACTAGAGTTTTGCCCAAAACTCTTACATGTGGTTGGCCACTTGGTGACTTAGTGGACAAGACATAAATTCCTTCCACAAGAAGTCAATTTCTAAATTTATCTTTGAATTTGCTTATGGGTCCTTGGTGAACCAAAAATATTTGCCCCTTTGCCCCTTAGGTTGGTCGGCCATACAAGGGAAGATGAGCCAAAAATGGCTTCTCCAACAAGTCACTTGAATCTTGTTCACCAAGCTATCCCATGCTTACCTCATTGCTTACCTCATGGCTTACCTCATTGCTTACATCACTTGCTTACCTCATGGCTTACATCACTTGCTTACCTCATTGCTTACATCTTGCTTACCTCACCAATTTTTCAAAAATTGCACTTTAGCCCCTACGGACAAAATATTTGCATTTTAGTCCCTGTGAGGTGGCAGCTAAGTTCTAAGTTAGAGCCACTTGGCTTCTAATTCATGCATAATTATCCACTTGATTCCAAAAAATCCCTTAACATAATTATGCAATCCATTTCCTTACTAACTTTAATAATATCAATACTGTTTTTCCCTAAAACAGTACCGTCATACTGATTTGTAGTCCAAAATTCATTTGCATAATTCGGACTGCATATAGGATTTTCTTAGGACTTAAAACTATTTAATCCTTCATGTCCTCAACATTGAGCTTAATTTTTCTCAAGGTCATCTTGAACCTTATTCTTGCTTAATCGTCTGAAACGACAGTTTTCTACAGTATATTTCCCATACCAATTAATTATACTGCAGTATCATCTTAGTCAAACTTGGTCCACTTAAAGTCAACCTTGGTCAACTTTGACCAAAATAAAAATCAATATTCCTATCTTGTCCTTTTTCCTCAAAAAGGCTCCATACTTGACTAAGCAAATTATTGTTGAGTCTCGTAGCTAATTAAACGAGAACTTAAACATATATTGTTAAAATTATGAATTCCACATTGACATTCATAATTTTCATGAAACTTCACATAAACACATAACACGGACTTAAATTTCTTTATATACAAGGAAATCATGAGTTCGTAAAAATCTCGGTTATTACAAAAACATCCCTTAAAATTAGTCACTAAATAACTAGAAACAATTAAATTTTTAAGATCTCAAACTTAGCTTTCCCCATTTATTTTAATATCATAATTTTAATATGATAACTAAATTAAAAATTAAAAATGACTATATAATTGTTTCAATTATTTGTTTTAGTGATCTGTTCAAATTTTTTTGAGAATTTTTTGTTTTACTAAATAATTTAGTTTAACATATTATTTTTAATTGTACTTGATAATGATTGGCGGAATATGCTTTATCGTTTTTCCAACCCCTCGCCAAAAAGAACAATAAGCCTGGCGGAATGTATACTTTGTTGCTTTCACGGGGGAGAAAGAGTAAAATAGTATTTATAAAGAAAATAATAATAAATTATAGTGCAAGATTTTAAATATAGTAAAAATAGTATAATTAAATTTATGATCACATAATACTTTAAAAAAAAAAAAATCCCTCCTCCTTCCTTTTCTTTCTCTAATATGAAACTATACATATAAATTTGTTACTATAAACTAACCGTAAATTCAAAAGTTTTTAAAACAATCGAAGGAAATCTAAGCATTTATCATAAAAATATGTTATAATTTATCATCTTTTGAAAAACATGCTATAAACTTTAAAGGTACCTAAAAGATATGCTATTTGCTGTAATTTCCTTTGCTTTTTTTTTTTTCCCCCATAAATTTTCATATCTCACATTTTTTCTCCAAAGAATCCATGGACATGGCGCTTGGTTCTTCAATTGGCCAGAGCCCGCCGATGTTCATCAACGGCTCAACATTGATGAGCTTCGAAACGCTTTCGCCTCCGAAGTTATGGAATTTCTATCCATTATTTGGTAATTCTTAGTGTGATAAATCTTCCGCTGTTTATTCTTTATATTTATAGATAGATATATATATATATATATATATATGAAAATAAAATGTGTATGGAGGGTTTTATGTAATTTTCACTCTTCATTTTTCGGTCGTTGTCAAATTCTAAAGTTTTTCTTTTTCTACTTCACAATTTGACAATGGTTTTTTTTTTTTAACTAGGTTTATTGTTTTCTTTAAAAGAGTCGCCAATATATTTTTGTGAACGGTTGGCTCTCTTGAATTTATCACGTAATTGTAAAATACCCTCAAATTCATAAATTTTGATAATTTATATCATGAATTTACAAATCTCCTGCCAAAATCTTCACATAGTTAATTAAGTTACAACAGTACTATCTTATTAATCCATCCAGAAAATAGTTTGTTTTTGCCAACGATTGTTCACGGATATGTTTGCTCAATAAAATAATCACCAAGTCACATAGGCTTTAAAGTGATTAATGCCAGTTTCACAATGAACACATATCTCAATTATGTTAAGTCAGAAGTGAAAAAAAAAAAAAGGACCAAAATTCTGAAGCTAGCTTCTTTAGTTTGAATCAAGATATTATTTACGGAAATAAACACTGGTTAGTACTAATAAATCAATTTGATTGTTTCGTTGTGAATATTCCATCTCTAAGCAATATTAGTTTCAATATTAGTATTGTTATTAATTCATAATAATGAAAGACAAACGAACCCAGTTAACCACTCAGAAAATACCTTATGGAACAGAAACAAATTATACTAACATTTGATATACATTTTTCTTCCCCCAAAGACTTGTGCTGACTTCATTAATAAGACATGATTTAGGGGTGCTTGAAATATACATTCCAGTTATAGAGTCTGCAAAATGTTTTGATGAAAATGAGTGAATGTTTGTAGTTGTGTATATAGATGAAAATGAACTATGACAGTTAAAAAGTGTAAAAACTTAAAATATGTTATAAAAAAAAAAAACCTTGATATTCTAGTAAAATTGGTTTAATTTTGGAGAAAAAAGACAAAAAGTATTTGAAAAAGGCCAACTGAAATGCATGCTCCAAACGCCCACTAATCTTATGGAACGGGCACGTAGGAATATTTTTTTTTTTTTGCAATCAATGTTATGTGTTTTTTTTTTTTAAATTAATGTTATATTTTTTACTAAACAATTTATTTTGGATTTCAACAAAAATGACCGGACATATCCAGCTTCAATAGTTAGAGAGATTCTATTAGAACCTAAAATTTATTCTACCAGAATCGGAGAAGGCAAAATAGAGTTTGATATAATATAAAACAGGCAAAACAAAATCTGATAGATTGCAAAACAGTCAAATTCTTATAGAACGCAAAACGGATTCTATCAGGATGTAAAATGAATTCTACCAGAATCTTAGATGGCAAAACACATTATAATATAATGCAAATGGATTCTGATAAAATACAAAATGGATTCTAATAGAATTAAAACGGATTCTGATAGAATCTAAGAAAGCAAAATAAATTTTGATAAAATGCAAAATAGGCAAAATTGCCAGATTCTGATAGAATTCAAAACAAAATCTATCAGAATGCAAAATGAATTTTTACAGAATATATATGTTTTATATTTCAACAAAGATTACCGGATGTATTCGACTTCGGTCACTGGCACCGGTTCCGGTCACCAGGGAGATTACGTTAGAATCAAAAAAATTTTCTTTTTTCTTAAAAGCCCGTTTGGCAAAACTTTTACTTTTACTAATTAGTAGAAGAAGATAAGCAAAAACTGTGATTTTTTTTTTTTTGGGTGTGATTTGGAGCCAAAATGATTATGATGTTTAAATGCTTTTTAGAGTTTTCTAATAAGTAATAAAAATATTAAAATGATTACTACAAATTTTACTATTAAGGCTCGTTAAATTTCACGTAAGAATGATTTTTAAGTAAACATATAAATTTAGCAATTGAGGTGGTCGTTTGAGGACCAAAATTGAATATGAATTGTAGTTTATTAAGTATATCAAGTGAACATATTTTTACTCTAAAACAGTCAATATTTTTAAAAGTGCAACTTAGAATATATCATTAAGGGTTGGTCTTATATTAGGGTTGGCATCAGTCAATATGAATTGTATCAGGGTTGGTCTCATATCCAATGCCAGATAGTATCTGGCAATATGAATATCAGTTATTCTAAATAGACTTTTAGATACTAGAAATGTGAATTCATGCAAAAGGAAATGTAAAATAAAAAAATTCACATTCACTTTAGCTACATTTCCTTCTGCATAAATTCTTAGTAATTGATATTTATATTTACAATAATTTAAGTTTACATTACCGGATACCATATGATACCGGATATAAGACTTGATGTATCATTAATCCCAACCGTTGCAAAATTAAGATGAAACAAAAATCTGGTCTACCATAAAATAACAAAAACTTCACCAGCAAAAATAGCAAAACAAAATCAAAACAAAAACTTGCTTTTTTAGAGCATCAAGATAAATTATTAAAATAAAAAAAAAAATCGAACGGTAGTCCCTTAGTCAAACTTTTTAGTTTCCTTGAACGTAACTGCCCTTCTTGCCCTCAATGAATAGAAGCTGTCCCTTCATGCCAGATATAGACTATTTAACTTATGTCCAGATGACATATTCAATTTTCAAAATTAAAATTTTCTACAAAAGACTGTTTTTTCTCAAATTTTTTCATCATTCTCTCATTTAAAAAAGGAAAACTATTTTATTTTGAAACTTGCTTTGTATAGTACCTTTTTGGAAAAAGAAAATGAATCTTTTTAAAATTTTCTCATAATACACAATTCTCAACACCATTTCTTCTCATTTCAAATAACTTTTTATTTTCAAAACAAAAATTTTTGGACATCCAAACACGATCTTATTCTCAAAATGAAAAGACTTTCTCAATTAAAATAAGAAAATTTTGTTTTCAAAAAATGGAAGCATGATCCAAACGAAGATGCCCAAGATTTCGTTGGACTAGTCCCCTAGAAATGAACTGGGGACTGTAGAAGAACGCTTTTTTTTTTTTTTTGGGTAATGTTCATCTGTAGTTTCTGGACAACGATGAACATTAAGTAGTGGTGTGCTTTGGGCCAACAAAAGCTCGTCTTTCACTTCCGGTTTTTTCTGGACTCTTACCGGTATCATAATCCTTATTACTAAAGAACATCAGCACCGAATAGAGATTGAAACCAACAAATTTACATTATAAGAGCCAATAACGCGAAGCTAGGCTTACATAAATATCTAAAACACGAGCCTCTTTTGTTTACACTAACAAGGAATCAGAGTCAATGACTTCAACAATTTGATAGAATTTCAAGTCACGTAATAGGACTTGAGACGAGTTGGATCCAGTTTCTAGGCCCTTTTATTCTCATTCTACGGCATTTTTCGACAAGATTATTGACGTTTTCATTTTTGTTGCATGTATAAAACTGATCTGTAGTGATTTTCTTTTTCACTGCAAGCATTAGAAGAAGAAAATGCTCCGATTGTTTATGGCCTTACAAGGAGAAGCAAAAATTTATTATCTTCATCATGTGGTTCTTATATTGTTTTACTTTGTCTAATTTCAAAGATTTTAGTGTTGAATCTAGTGTACTGTGATTATTTACGTAATTGAAGCTCTAATTTGGATCTCTGTAAAAAGACTTTGAATATTAGGATTGTGACAACCAATTTCAATCTAATTACCCAACCCAGTACAATACGTTTGTAAAGACACAAATTGTGATAATAATAAATTATTGATAAGAACAATAAACAAGAATATGGGTCAACGATTTTTATATCTTGTGGAACAAGTATAATGAAATAAATTTGATCCATAATTAATATTACATCAAAATTGACAGGCCACAACAGGACTTGTCACGAAGTCTAGTATTGCTGTTATAAGTCATGAATTGATGGGACATGGAACCAATTTAATTTAACTTAATTGAGAAAATACATTATGAATGAGAGCAGGTTTCATTATTGTCAATACGCGCTTAGTCTCGTTCGAAAGTGTCCGGATTTTTCCTCCATGATCAAAAGAAGTTTTCATCCTTTGGTTATTCAAATTCAAATTACGAGAATCTAAGATGAAATGGTCGTCAATTTTGTATCTATCTATTTCGTTATCAATCTCTATATTCATCATCTTTCTTGTTATATGCTTTTCATAAAACCGTGTTAAACACGATATGATTAGAACAAAAAGTCATAAGTTTTGGAATCATTCTTTGTCAAAATAATAAATTGCTTGATAAGAAAGTCTTTAGTAAAAATCTATGCATTTATTGAAAGTCTTTAGTAACAATCTCCTTGAGTTGAACCTGGAAATTTGAATGAAACGAGTACTCATCCATGAGTTGTAACAATCTCATTTTTGATGAATGAAATGGTTGAATTTCCTCTATGCATATATTGAATTCGTTTTCTAATTATGAATTTGGCAATCAGGGGCTCCTATAGGATATGTTTTAACAATGCATATTTCTCCAAATATCTTTCTTTTTAAAATACGTGTCTTTATGTATTTTCTGATTTTCAGAGCATTGCATTTTCTTTTCTCCTAGGAGGTCTTTCATAGTCATAATCCTAAGGTGACTGAAAAATTTTTGAATATGCATCTCATATAATCCTAAGGGAAATAGGAAATGATTCTCATTGGAATCCATGAGACATATTGTCTTCTCAATATTTTTTTAAAATTCAAGTGTCACATGTAGATTGTAGTCAAATATATATGGACAAATTAACTTGACTACTACTAATGGATGACTCCTTGATCATGGAACTTGATCAAATGAACCTAATTCCGTGAATTTATTATTTAATCAAGAAAGGAAGATGAGAAAAGTATATATACAAAACAACCACAGTCTAAAGTTACAAAAGAGAATTTCAATTAAATTAACAACTTTTATTAAACAAATTTTGTTTTTAATCGGTCCTGACTTGAGCACAACGCAATAACTTAACAAAATAATTATAGTATAAAAATATCTTAAAAACCCACTGAACGTATAAATTAATGAATTCCTAATATATTTAAGGGGTCTTTGTAAAATGTCTGTCTATTGTTGGTTTCCTTTGACCTTTGAGGTGAGAAGCCAATGTTTATATGACTGTTGTAATATGTTTTTTCCCCCCTAAAGTTATATAATTGAGCTATGGTTTTTATTTACCTATTGTAGTTTGAGATTCTGTTTTGTAAATGTAAGTAGATTCATATTTATGCTTAGTTAAACAAATTACACGGAATAAGGTTGTATTTTTGTAAATTGAAGTATTTCCTTCAAAAATATATTTATATATTTGAAAAATGACGTACATTCATGAATTGTGCTAGCTGAAAAAAATAATAATATAGCATGTCAACTTTTTTTTTTTTTTTTGGGTTACTGATTTTCAATTAATTCGGAAACTAAAAAAAAAAAAAAACAAATCTTCTAAATTTGATCAATATTTTTTTTTTTGAAAAAAAAAAAAAAACTGTTGTCTTTCCGCTCAAATCAAATTTTAAGTTGGTTCACGTGGTAAAGGTGATTAACACAAATCAAAGGTTGGATTGGACAAATTGTAGCACTACCATTATGACAAAAAAAAAAAAAAAAAAAAAGTTATCCAACAATTAGTACTTGGTTGATTTGTTTTTTAAACAGCGAATATGTGTGTGTGTATATATATATATATATATGTACCTATTTATATAGACAATCCCATATTCTCACATTGAAATTCGATTTTCACTTCTAGAAGGTTTTTGAATTTCTAGGAAATTTGTACCTATTTATATAGACAATCCCATAGTCTCACATTGAAATTCGATTTTCACTTCTAGAAGGTTTTTGAATTTCTAGGAAATTTTTACTAAATCTATCCCACAAAACATCATAGCTAGTGAAATGACCTTATACCTAGACCGACATAGCTAACAAACATACCAAAAAAGCCACAATAAGACTAGTAGAGTAATATTAGATTCCCATAAAGAAATAGATAGGAACAAAGTTTATCATGAAATAAGTTTTTGAAATATGATTAAAAAGTAACAATAAACCTGGCGGAATATGCTTGATTGCTTCCATTGTATTTTTCCACGTATTCATATATCTCGATTAATTTTTCTTTCATAAAATATTCCAAAGATTTATCATAAATATATTTTATAATTTATCATCGTTTAAAAAACCTACTATAAACTTTAAAAGTGCTGATAAAACATTATATTTGCTACAATTTCCCATGTTTAAATAGAAACAAAAGGAAAACTTTATACATAGAAAATTAACAAAATACATGTGAGAAAGAAAATTGCGTTTAAATATGAACACACTTGTGGGGGGAAAAACTCAATAGGACAATTAAGAAAAAGGAAGGTATAAAAGTCACATTCAATAAAATATTAATTGAAAAGATGAAGGGAAAATATTAAACTAATATCCATAAAATAAAAAATAAAAAAATATATATCACACAGTAAATATTAAGTAAAAGAAAAAAATATTTGATGGGATAAATTTAAAATGAAAAGTATAAAAGATATCAAGAAAAAACTAAAAAAGTGTGGAAGATATCTAATGAAAATGAAAAAAAAAAAAAATATATATATATATATATATATAAAGAAAAGAGAGAGAGAGAGAGAGATCAGCAAAGAACAAAAAAGAAAAATAAAAGGAAAAGGAAAAAGCAGAACCAAATGGGAGACGAGTCAAGTGGAGGGGAGTCTAGATGTTAGATAGATTGTTAGATATATTGCATGTATTAGATTAGAAGATTAGATCTGATTTGATTTGTATAGAAAACATAGGACCACTTTTTAAGTTAAAAATAATAATACAAATAACAATATTAAAAAAAAAAAAAAAAAAAAAAAAACTTGAGTGGAGTTTGTCGTCTTGCAAAGACCTAGAGATGACTCGATAGAGTTAAATAGCAGCACGTACCATTTGCATACAATTATCACCATTTAGCTGCCAAGAAGATATGGCTTCAATGCCCTCCGGATACTCTTCTTCTGCACGGCACACCAGTAGACAAGTGACTAAAAACTTTGGTTCAAAATCTATAATATATCTGATACTTTCTATACTCCTAATCAATTTTCTAATTTGGCATTGATTTTGCAAACCACGTTATTTCTTTGTTTAAGGGATTGGTCATAAGTGGAAGACCAATTCCAAGATGACTTCCTACGGCATGTGTATGAACATGAAGACCTTGTAAAGAGCAATAATATTAAAGCGATCGACACCTTGCACAAAATTTGCGATATGGCTGTCCCACGGGGAACGTTCAATTAGGGCCTAGCTAGGATACTATGGTCCAATTGTTCATTAAAAAAAAAAAAAATCAAATCAAATCAAATCAGGTTGAATAATAGCAACCATAAAAGAAACTTAAAGGAATTATGGTCCATTCAACATTTGGTTTGGAAAAACTAGTTTAACACTACTCAAAACTTCTTTTTTTTTTTTTTTTTTTTTTTTTTTAGTGTTTTATCTCAAAAAAATTTTAAATTTAGATTTCAAAACTATGTCTCAAATGGACCCATAGAAACGGTTCAGCAATTTTCTTCTTCTCCTAGCCTGCAATAACTTTAAAAAACCAAAAAGAAGAATCGATTTGGCTAATTTCTAGTACTTTTTTATATGCTCTCTTTGTGTTGATCGGCACGAAAAGTAACGTATTTAAGCATGGTGCATCGGAGTCTTCATTCGAAACAGAGCCACTACAATTTTCATCAACATTTTCTCCAATGACTTTGAAAACAAAAAAAAAAAAAAGAATAGACAAAAACAAACATTAAGCATGCGTTTGGTGTTAAAGTTTGGATTGTAGAATTTATGTTTGAATTGATTGTGCATTTATCGGGGCATTTAAATTATTGAAATTAAAAACTATTAAAACTTGAAATGTGTTTAGAAAAAAAAATTTTAATATGCATCTTGTTTTGTTTGTCTCGAAATTCTATACAATTTTAAAAATAAAAATAAAAATTAATTGGTTCTAAAGCTTTATTTTGTTTTTAAAGATTTGATAGAATATGTATATTCCAATTATCCTTAAATAGTAAATTATTTATTATTTATGTTGTTGTTTCAATATGTTAGTTAATTTTTCGTTTACCAAAATGCCCCAACTTTTTTTTTTCTTTTTCATTATTTTCCTAGTGGAATAGCCAACATCTTCGCGACGAGAAATTGTCAGTTCTTCTTAACGTAGTCAAGTAAACCGTGGGACCTAAACAAAGACACTTCTAACTCATATATTAAACTATGGACCACCTAATTTAATAAATGGTCAATATTTTAAAAAATTAGTTAATAAAAAGCTCTTTTCTCTAAAATTGAGGGACCGGTTCCTCACTTATTTCATCTCACCTTATGAGGAAGAGTTAAGTGGAAAACCAGTTACATCCAATTTCATTGCAAACACTTGATGCTTTTCAAAACTCCTAGAAGTATCAACATATACAATATAGGGATTTAAAGCTAAATACCCAATAATTTATTTTAGCTTAAATGGCCAAAGTTTTTAAAAATTAGTTAAAAGCCCATTTTTCCAAAATTGGGAGATCGGTTCTCCACTAATTTTGTCTCACTTTTCGAGAAAGAGTTGAGTGGAAAATCAGTTATATCCAGTTTCATTGCAAAGACATGATGCCGTTCATGACTCTCTAGGAGTATCACTATATACAAAACATGGATTTATAACTAAATAGCCAGTGATGTACTCTTTTTCATATATCTATTATTGAAATTAATTCTATATTTTTATGATTTCCTTCAGAATGTAGCTATCTTCCATAAGGCATGTAACAACAATTTTTGGGGAACTGGTTCCTCATTTATTTTGTCTCACTTTTTGAAGTGGAAAACCGGTTATATCCAATTTTATTGAAAATACGTGTTGCCTTTTGTAATACCTAGTTTTTCAATGTTTCTAATTCCTTTCAAAGGAATTAAATGTATGTCATGAAGATACTCATGAAAAAGCTCGATTTAGAGCTTTTGTTACATTTTATGAGTTTTTATGGTCCAATAAAACTCAAAATGGATTGCTTAGATTAGCAACAGACCTTTTGAGTTAAAAAGGGACGAAAAAGTATATAAGTCAAAGTTAGTCAAAGTTTGACCAAAAAGTCAACTTTGACCGAGAAAGTCAAAGTTTGACCAAGAATGGTCAAAGAGTTGACTTTACAGTATTATGAAATGCAGTATGAAAAAGATACTGCGGAAACCGTCTTTACGATTAAGATAGCATGTATAGGCTTTAAAAACCACCTTAGAAAATCAAGCACACCTAGTAAAGATTAAAGACAAAAAGGGCTCGGAAAAATAAGAAAAATTTTATACTGTCCATTTTTACACAGATAAATTTTGGATTGCAGTATAGTATAAAAATACTGTGTATAAGTGAACACAGTATTGGAAATATCTGTGTAGCTTAAAAATGGACTGATTATTGAAGAAAGGAGCCAAACAAAGCCTAAGGTGAATGACATCACCTTGTTTTGGAATTATGACATCATAATTTATTTTTCAAGCTTGGAAAGAAATATTTTTGCTTGTTCACCAAGCATATGGCCGGCCACCTCACCCTCCCATTGTGTAATTTTTAATTTTTTAAGGGGTTTTTGTGCAATTTTGCAAAGTTTCCTCACCACTATAAATAGGTGAGGGAGGTGTTCATTTTATTCAAATTTCTAGCCAAACTCTTGACTTTTTTCTTCATAAAAACCGACCCTTGGGGAGAGAAAAGGGAGAAGAGAAAATCAAAAATTCTCAAAGGGGTTTTGCTTAGGAGAATTCGGATTTGAGCTAGAGCCAAGAAAAAGTTTGAAAAAAATTTTTGAACCACTTTTTGGCTAAGTGGCCGAGTGCTAAGGGAGGAGAAAAGGAAGAGAAAAATTTGAGGTAGGAAGCCTTGGTGGTGTCGCCGAGCTTGTGGAACCAAGCAAGAGACCAAGAAATTTTTTTGGTGCCCCTAGCTAGGGTGAAAACCGAGTGCAAGGAGGACCAAGGGGGGGGGGGGAGGAATTTCGGATCCCAAGCCCTAACCCATTTCTAGGGTTAGCTAAGGTAACTCCTCCACAAACCCAAATCTTTCCAATTCAATTTCAATTTGGAATTTTACTTGTATTTCAAGTTGAGAAGATGTAAGAGCATAAGCTCAAGTTTTCTTGCTCTAGATTTGATTAGGTTGTTGGCGGTGCTTGATTTAGGGTATTAAGTGTGGTTCGGTTTAAATTGGTTGTGCTTATGCTTGATTTGATGCTAGGGTTGCATGCTAGATGGATGATGAATTGTATGTCCCCTATTTTCATGTGTGCAGTCGGTTCTAGGAGTGTATGCTAGGTTGCTAGTTTTGATTTTGGAATGAATGAATGGATGTAAGACAACTTAGAACCATGCAAACCTAGGCTAGGACAATGCGGGTTTTTGGTTTGCATGGGCGCGTTTGAGTTGCATGATTGTTCATGTGGGATGTTAGAATACGCTGCATGTTTACTATCTAGGCTCCCGCTAGTTTGGTTGAGGTAGTTTGCGCGAGATAGGACGTAAAATGAAAATAAAAAACAAAACTGCCAGTTCGGATGGGAACTGCCCAGTTTTGTAAAAAGTGGAATTTGAGGCCTTTTGAGGCCAAATTGGGAAAAATGTAAAACATAAAAGTTGTAGAAAATGATTTTTCCTAGAGGGTAACAAGGACGGATTTCCAAAATAAGGCTCCAATAGCCTTCGTTTTCACGAAAAACCGAGCCTGATCCGTGCCCAGGATTTGTGCACGAGCAGGTAAGTTCAAACGCCAAAATGAATCAGTTAGAGTCTGAATTAAATTTTTCGTAAAACATGAAAGTTTTAGGATTTTTCGAGAGCTAGAACTTTTGTGAAGACAACTTTTCCAAATTCGGAATGAATCTTTAAACTGACACGGTTTTATAAAGACTGTGCAGGGAACATGAAATTCCTGCACAGGATTTTCTAAAAACAGTTTGGAAAAAATTTTATCTTTCCCAAAACCACTGTTTCGACTATGGAAACTGTTCCAAAGACAGTTTCCAGCCCTAAATGATTTTACAAAAACTTATCTCAAGAAAATGAATTTTTATAAGATAAGCAAAGAATTTTTGAAGTTAATTTACCCAAGTTTCCAAAGAAATGGAAAATGGATTTTTAAACCAAAATTGGGTAAGTAAGACGATTACGAATAGTAACCAGAAATAAGATCCGAGTTACTGGGCCAAGTCTAATGACCAAGTTTGACCTATATAGGGTTGACCTTAGTTGACTTTGGTTGACCAAGGGTCAACTACAATTAACCTTAAGGGTTAGTCAAGATAACCCTAAAGGATACCAAGATTAATAAATTGGGCTAAGATATAGG